>JAODUK010079200.1:0-15813 GCA_027564635.1 Typhlichthys eigenmanni | reverse complement strand
GCATCTTGACAAGGGAACATAGACAAATGACCCTTCCCAGATAAGACAGATAACAGTGTATTTAACACATGAAGGAATAATTACAGATTGGGGACAGGTGAGGCAAACACATGGAGCAGGGGACACAGTGGGGACATCCACAGGTTGGGAGGGGGAAGTGCAGGCAGAGAGACACAGTGACAACCCAGGCCAGTCATGACAATATTAGAGGTTTAATTATGCAGGATAATTTTTTACCCCAAGTAATATAATAATAATAATAATAATAATAATAATAATAATATAGAATTATGTGTTTATTAATTATTGTGGTGTTATTTTGTAGTATGTTGCAGACTTTAAATGGAAATACTCCTTTAATTTTTTCAGCAACATTTATTGTCTATTTTTAGATTGAGGAAAAAAGTTTTATTTTGGTAAAAGTGTTAATTTAAGTGGCTGAAGAAGTGTTTATTCGTGATTTCAATTCTGTCACGCTGGCATTTTGGAATACAGAACATATGAAATATTGAAATATACTGTGTGAAATACATTACTCACTGAATGTTTGTATCATATTTTTAAACAGATTACACTGAATTCTGAGTGTATATCAGCCAATTATAGGAGCATCTGTAGTAGCTTGATGATGTAATGCTATACTTCAGTGATTCCCAAACTTTTCCCTTGGAGCCCACCCCCCCCCCCCCCCCCCCCCCTTTTCCCAAAAACTTTTCCCAAGTGCAATTGTGCAGATTTTTAGCCTTGGCAATTCAAGTCTAAAAAGACTTAACGCCTCCATGGCTCTGTAAATCATTACTATTTTAAATACTTTTCTGATGTCGGTGGATTTATTTGAAGAATAATTTGCGTACTGCTTAAACATTTCTCTGCCATTAATAGGCTATTATTTTTCGATTGGCCTTAGCATTGCATATGATTTTTAATAACATTTTAAAATGTATACATTTTACAATTAAATTATATTAAAACATTTTAATTCATGTTTGACCTCAAAGCAAAGGCCATTCAAAAATGCAGCACATTTTTATATTCCCTCCACACAACTGTCCCAAAATTACCCAAAACACATCAAATGTAGTGTCGATGTTAGAAACACACCAGTGCAAATGTTAGGTACCAGGCAGTTGACCTTAATCAGTTATTTGTAAGATGGAATAACAACAAGAAAACATATTCTTATTTGGCAAATTTATTTTCAATCAGTTTTCTAATGCTTTCATCCTAATGCATTTTATTCTATTGTATCCTATTACTGTTGAAGTTGTTTTGTTGAAGTATTTTCTTTCTTGCTTCAAGCATCCTCATCAGCTTCCTCCTCAAACTCTCCCTCCTCCTCGGCAGTGGCGTCCTGGTACTGCTGGTACTCCGACACCAGGTCGTTCATGTTGCTCTCCGCCTCGGTGAACTCCATCTCATCCATGCCCTCGCCGGTGTACCAGTGGAGGAAGGCCTTGCGCCTGAACATGGCGGTGAACTGCTCCGAGATGCGCTTGAACAGCTCCTGGATGGCCGTGCTGTTGCCGATGAAGGTGACGGCCATCTTGAGGCCGCGGGGCGGGATGTCGCAGACGGCCGTCTTGACATTGTTGGGGATCCACTCCACGAAATAGCTGCTGTTTTTGTTCTGTACGTTCAGCATCTGCTCGTCCACCTCCTTCATGGACATGCGTCCGCGGAACACGGCGGCGACCGTCAGGTAGCGGCCGTGGCGTGGGTCGCACGCCGCCATCATGTTCTTGGCGTCGAACACCTGCTGGGTGAGCTCTGGCACTGTGAGGGCGCGATACTGTTGGCTCCCCCTGCTGGTCAGGGGAGCGAATCCTGGCATGAAGAAATGCAGGCGAGGGAAAGGCACCATGTTGACGGCTAGCTTGCGCAGGTCGGCGTTGAGCTGTCCGGGGAAACGCAGGCAGGTGGTGACCCCGCTCATGGTGGCGGAGACAAGATGGTTGAGGTCGCCGTACGTGGGCGTGGTCAGCTTCAGCGTGCGGAAGCAGATGTCGTATAGAGCTTCGTTGTCGATGCAGTAGGTCTCGTCTGTGTTCTCCACCAGCTGGTGGACGGACAAGGTGGCATTGTATGGCTCAACCACTGTGTCGGACACCTGGGGAGAGAACAGAGATAGGCCGCGTGAAGAACTACTCAACCTATCCCCAGTTCTCATCAATACAGTGAGAGATATTACTAATAATCCAAAAATAGACAAAAGGGTGAAGTATCTTCAACACAAATGTTTTTTCACCATGCATACTGTTTAGGTTTGTAGCTGAACACACTAAAAGTCTACGAAAACTATTTGGAAATATAGAAAATGCACATTTAAATTCTTATGTAAACTAATAAGCAATAGGCTAACAGGCTGAAATACTTGTACTCAGATTTTTAATATTTCCCATGAGTTGATTTATGTAGACTTTTATTATGTTCAACTACATACCTAAACAATACGCACTGCGAAACCACCAATTATGTTGCAAATACTTCTTGAGCTATCTGTCCTGGCCTACAAAGACGTAAAATGCAAGGCATATCAAACAGCAGCATCGTGCTGTATGACACGTCTTCATCCTCTCCTGGTGACAGTCTACCTTGGGTGAAGGCACCACGCTGAAGGTGTTCATGATCCGGTCGGGGTACTCCTCGCGGATCTTGCTGATGAGCAGGGTGCCCATGCCAGAGCCGGTACCGCCACCCAGTGAGTGCGTGAGCTGGAAGCCCTGGAGGCAGTTGCAGCTCTCGGCCTCCTTACGGACCACGTCCAGCACAGAGTCCACCAGCTCGGCTCCCTCTGTGTAGTGGCCCTTGGCCCAGTTGTTACCAGCACCACTCTGGCCTTCAGGAAAGCATATACAGGGACCCCATTACTGAACGTTGTATTGGGCAGCCACCCCTTGTACACTAGAAGTGATCTATATCCTTGATGTATGATTTCATTTTATTTGTCTATTCTTTTCAGAGGGGAGTGGGTCACATTTACACTAATATTTTCCTAACCCATTAATTCAGGTTTAAAAAGATAGGTAGGTTTTATTCCACGTACCAAACACAAAGTTGTCGGGCCTGAAGATCTGTCCAAAAGGTCCAGACCTTACAGAGTCCATGGTGCCGGGCTCCAGATCCACCAGGATGGCCCGGGGAACGTATTTACCTCCTACGTGACAAAGGGACGAGGCAGCACACTGAATCACACACGGAATAACTGTCCTGATGCTATGTATGATTATAACGTGACTGCACTGAGAAGATCAGGCAGATGCATGGGCTCATGAGCAGAGTTGGGCAGTAACTAGTTTCTAGTAACTACTTACTATAATAGTATTACAATAATAATAATAATAATAATAATAATAATAATAATAATAATAATAATAATAATAATAATAATAGTAATACTATTACAATTACTAATCCAAGTAATGCTGCATTAATGTGTTACAATAACAAGATTCCCTGCCCATAGACTTCCATCTTATAAAGACGTGCCTTAATTATTTTGCTAGTCTTAGCAAATTTAGGGTAGGCTAATAGAACCAACCTGTTCAACCATCTGTTTTGAGAGGCTGCAATGTTTTCACTTTGGCTGGCTACACATGTTGTCATTTTTCGGAAGGGGTGAGGGCAAGCAGGGTAGTGATTGTAAAAGTTATGTTAAGTTATAGTAATGTAACTCCTAAGTTATAGTAATGTAACTAGTAACGTAACTAATTACTTTTATTACCCAGTAATAAGTTAAGTAATATTACTAACTTGCCCAACACTGCATGAGTAATGAATGCCAGAAAGTAGGTCTTTAAGAAGAACTATAAATAAACAAATGTAGACATTATTATGCATTCATTATTATACTTCAGAGACACATACCTGTGGCTTCATTATAATAAACACTGATCCTGTCCAACTGCAGGTCACTGTCGCCATGGTAAGTCCCTGTCGGGTCAATGCCGTGCTCGTCGCTTATCACCTCCCAGAACTGCACACACACAATGGGAGGAAAGAGTTTCTTATGTGGAAAGCCTCTGTAGCCGGGCAGCATTGTGGTTTGGTGTAAGTGACACTCAATAGGGGAACCAGCAGTGGGTCTACATGTGTTAAGCCCAATGTAAATCATTTAGATAACTAGATTTATCCCTGAATTTGCAATATCTTAGGCCTTTATGCCTAATGCAGATGGAATACTTGCAGCTTTAAGCAGAATCTTTCATTCTGATACAGAGAGAACAAAGGATCTACAGATCACTCTGCAGGCAGATCTGAAAATTGAACTTTATTTGCAGTGAAGACTGTCTCAAGATCTGTATTCATGTCTTGCACATGGCTTTGAAATGCCTTTAAAAGGCCCTTGAATGGCATACATTCATTTGACATTGTGAGTATTTGTATGTGTACACACTGTGACTTCATGCTTATAGCGTTTGAAAGTGTTCATCTTAGATTATGGTTGACTGTAATGTCTGTTGACTTTTGCACACAGCAGCATTAACAGAGGACTTGGAGTAATCTGGATAGGCAGGCTGCATTTCAGCCCCATCCTGAAGTGATTGCAGGACGTGGTGGACCCTATTTCATTGCATTTAATAAAACAATGCAAGTCAAAAATGACTGTGACCTTAATTTATAGGAGATAACAAGAGGGGTATATCTTGGAGCTGTAGGGATGGTAGTTGATGTGAGGAACAGGGAGGAAAAAAACTTTATGGAAACTTGACATTTCTAAGATGGCTATCAATTACTATTAGTGATATATATATATACAATGAAAAAGCCAGGAAGCCACACCCTAGCTCTCAATTTCCACAATGTAGTTCTTCAACAAGTCCATCAATCATCTCTGCTGACCATCTCAGTCAATGAGACCAGGGGGAAATGATAACACGATAGGTCACATACTGTTAATCTAGCAACATATATTAGACAGACAAAGATGCATGGTATTTAGTAAATAGACAGATGAACAATTGATAAGTCTCATTCAATCAATTAAACTTTGTTATATTTATATTTTTACACGCAGAAATAAAAATACAAAAAGGATAATTAATGTATCAATCAATATGTGGAGCCATCACATCTTCTCAAAATGTTTCTAAAGGGAATCTCTTGCCTCTAGTAAGAGCAAATTAAGTCAGTTCAGACATCAGTGACTTCACCCACTGTGCATCAGCTGTTTCCTCTGATCCTACCCCACCCATAATTTGGTTAGATGGAGAGGGTGGGGGCCATTGATTAGAAAGAGAGGGGCTTTCAATAAAAAGACACCCTGCATTATAAAGGCTAATGTGGTTTCCTAGCAATGTTTTCGCAGACATCTGTACATTTGCAGGGTCTGACTTGACCAAATGTTGGCCAATGTATAAAATGAAATTGCAGAAATAATTTGACCTCTGGGATAATAAAGATTTATTGAATTGAATGTGGTCTATTGTTACATTCACTATAATGGCATATAGCAGTTAGGGTAAAACAGGCAGTTAGCCCCATTGTTAATTTAGGTTCCGGGAGAATGTAGGTCACATAAAACAAGATAATTGTGTAAAATCTTATATACTGTATATTTTACCATTATAATAAAAAAATAAATAAAAAATGTTTGTAGCATATTGCATTTGCTTATATTGTCTTTGTAAAGGAAGATTTCTTTGTCAATTATCCATGCCCCACCCATGAGAAAAAAAAGAACTCTACAGCTGCAGCCGGCAAGAATAAATCGATGTTCGATATGGATTATCGATCGCCTTTTGCGGAAAAGTAACTAGGCATTCATAAGAACAGCCATTGTTTCACATTCCAGTCAGATGGTATGCTATGTCTGTGCAGGACAAAGAGGTACAAAAGAGCGTTCCATACACTGACTGAATGGATCTGGCAAGTGAATAATTTAATTTTTACCCAGACAATGTCTTGGGGGTCAGATGAATGCCTATTGTCGAGACACGCCCGGCAGTGTGAATATAAAACGAATCTATACACAGAAGAATCCCGTTATCCCAAAACGTTCCCCACCCACCTAGCTCTGCAGCTTATAACAGGAAAAAAAGTCAAGCTTTACAACTTTGTGACTGAAATTGTCCTATTCTTTTGGTGCTTTTAAATATACATTTGTTGGCCTCGACACGTTTACTTTTAATCGTTTTGTTACATTAGTAAGAATACAAATGTAGCCTATAGTTTTCAAGTCTTCATTGTCTATTTCTTCTTACCTTGGCACCAATCTGGTTACCGCACTGGCCGGCTTGGATATGCACGATTTCCCTCATGTTGAATATTTTAGTTAAGAGCAACAATACGACAGGCCTATCTCTTTCCGATCACCCGAAGGACCAGAGCCCGACACAAGAATATTTGATAGGGACAATGGATTTATATTTCTGGAGATGGTCCAGAGCGAGGCTGCCTGGCGAATGGGCGTGCAGTGCCAACTGTTGTAGAAGAGGATTGGTCCAGACGAGACGACAGGGGGATGGGCTATAGCCTACCACAGCAGGGGTGATTCAGTCATAGCACTATGCGTTCAATAGGCTGTGTCTCTGGCATATAGCATTTAGAAAATGTGATGTCTGGATTTGGAAAACGACTTAATTACAATCGTTATAACATGGGCTATAGCCTACCACAGCAGGGGTGATTCAGTCATAGCACTATGCGTTCAATAGTCTATGTCTCTGGCAAAGCATTTAGAAATGGTGAGTCTGGATTTGGAAAACGACTTAATTACAATCGTTATAGCATGGGCTATTACTGAAGTAATGATTGTGATATTTGGATATGAGCGCGTTGGGTTAGCCTGTTTGGTGTGCAGTAAAAATGACATTTGAAGAAAGATATTAAGATTGAAAGCTGTGTACACCTGTCTCTGTAACCTGAACGTTCGTTGTGTGAATACATAAATATAAGACAATATTACCTCGATAAACTATCGTATTGATAAAAAGGGACATGGAATTATTACCATTTAACAGCCTTTAACCAGTTATTATGCAAAACACAACTATAAATATATATACAGTCCAGTACTTTTGTTTACATAATAGTTTTAACATAGCCGGTATCTCAGATTAGTATATTATAGGTGAATTCAGGAAAAAAACAACATTAATTTGAAATGCCGATTTTTGTTGGAAAAGAGAATGTGCAAATGTCTAGAATTAGCATATACAAATATAAACATTCATTTAGTTATTGTGCCATCTACTGGGCATGTGTGTAATTTCGTGTTGAATAAAAAAAGGATATCCAAAAAGATATCCTATAAATTAACATGGTTGAATTTTTTAAAAGTTATTAATGATATAAATGAAACAATTAGTAGGCTCCCAAAGATTGTAACACAAACAAAAAGGCCTCGGGGAAGACCCAGGACTATGGTGGAGAAATGATATCTCCACACTGGCCTGGGAATGGGAACGCCTCGGAATCCCCCAGTCAGAGCTTTCCAATGTGGCTCGGGAAAGGGAGGTTTGGGGTCCCCTGCTGGAGCTGCTGCCCCCGCGACCCGACTCCGGATAAGCGGATGAGCGGATGAAGATGGATGGATGGATGGTAATAATACATATATATATATATAATATAAAATATATAATATAATATAATAATCAAAATTAGTTATTTGGTTTACAGTCTAATAATGTGCATTTTTAATTCCAGACAGTGGGCCGATCATTTTATTTATTTATTTATTTAACCTTTATTTAACCATAGCCGATTGTGAACAAATTCTCATTTACAACGGCGACCTGGCCAAGACAAAGCGCAAATGTGCAGGATTATATACAGACATGCAGTTACATAGAACACAGATACACATAGAACACAGTCCCAAAAAATAATATCTAGTCTATAAATACAAGTTTTGTAAAGTCTATAGAGAAGTGCAGGAGTTGCCGTGGTGCATGGATGATAATAAGGGCATTTACTGTATGTTGACATGTAATAATGAAATGTTGCTGATAATAATCATGCTGATTATCATATAATATTGTACTCTGTTCTGACAGTAGTGCAGTTTATTGTTGCCCTTTGTGCATGTTGTTAAATTACTGTTCAACCACAACACAGAAGAGATACTTTCTGAGTTCATGTTTTTCAGACTGGACAACATTAAATGTTGTGTTTGTTAATTGCATCAATTACTGTAAATCTGCACTGAGATCCTATGTCTTCCTTCCTGCATGTGTCTGTCATGCACAGTAGGTTAAAATAATG
Organism: Typhlichthys eigenmanni; assembly: GCA_027564635.1. Classification (NCBI taxonomy): domain Eukaryota; kingdom Metazoa; phylum Chordata; class Actinopteri; order Percopsiformes; family Amblyopsidae; genus Typhlichthys; species Typhlichthys eigenmanni. The sequence continues at coordinate 7,611 of JAODUK010079200.1, read as the reverse complement.
CTTGTCATTGTAAGACACAAGGATTACATTTAGGCTTGAGACATTCAACAGATCAGACAATTCACCTGCAGTCGGCTGTAGCAGTTGAATGCGATTTATACTGTATACATTTGAGTGTAACGTTTGTCTTAAACTTGGAAAACTAGCGAAGCATTCTTTTTCTGTTGCACCAGTGTTAAGATACAGAATAACGTTTGGACAACCAATCAATATTATCTGATGATATCATATCTCCCCATGTTGGGATTTAACCGCAGTCATGTCCTTCCACTGTTACTTTATAAAAACATTTGAATTGTAAATTATAGCTATTTAGCTACATATTTATCTTTGTGTTTTTGAGAAGTAAAAAATAGGGAACGTTATTGGGCCTGTGTGAGGCCACTGCTCCCAGCCGCAAAGTGTGGGTAGGTAGAGTTGAGCCCAGATGAGTCGAGCAGGTTCCATGCATTGGAGAGTGCAATGGACATTCAGCACACACTGTGGTCAGCGTACTGAGGCCCCACCAGCGCCCATGAGTGTGGAGCCCACATGTGCACACTTCACAGTGGTAGGAGGGTTCACAGTGGGCTGTCCACCTGGTCTCTGGGTCCTGTCCACAGTGGGCCCACACGGCCTGTTTGCTTTTTCCTACTCAGCCTGTCTCCAACACATGCATCAACAAAGGCTATTTTAAACAAACACAAACACATTATAAATATAAATAGACATGGGATATCACATGTGCCAATAATAAAAGACTCAATGTAAGTCCAAACCATGCATTGCATTTCTCTGATGTCTCTGGCCTATATCATCTCAAAATCCAGACAGTTATTCATTGCCTTATCTATTCTACCACTACTATATCTATATAGTAATGTCCTACCGCCTTCTTTGGGTATATGATATTTTGCTTCATATAGCCTAATTGTAGGCCCGCAGACTGATAGTTGTATTATGAGAACACTGTACCAGATTGTCTTGAGTTACACTAGGAAATATTTCAAAGCTGGAATAAAACGACAATGCCACGCGGCAACCAATAGATCGTAACACCGATTAGAATGAAAGAAAACTACTACTCGATCTGAAATTCAACAGCATTAAACACAACCCTGTAATATCACTAAAAATCACTTACAATTCTGCCGAAATTCATCCCATTGGCTCGTTGGTCTAGGGGTATGATTCTCGCTTAGGGTGCGAGAGGTCCCGGGTTCAAATCCCGGACGAGCCCGAGTTTTTCGTAGCTTGGCATCTGTCATTCATCATTTTAGGTAATAATATTGCAAAGTTTGAGAACAAAAACGTAAACCATATCCAGGCGTAAAATAATTAATTGAGCTACACAACATTTTTACTGATCAAATTAGCTGGAATGGATGCATGAATTAGTGTAATAAAGTGCGAATTGCATTTGACGTCAAAATGGTACATTATTAGTCTCTGAACGATGACTGCTGTGATACTGAATGCTAAAAAAAAAAGTTTTCTTTGTATTTCAAAACTCAATTTCCCTAGATCCTTCTGGCCATGTTCGTGCATGCGTACATGCTTCGGCTTCAATGTTTAGCGTCAGTGCTATGACAACAAGAGGGTGACCGCTTCACGGGGCTGAGAAACATCAGCGATGTGATGTCCTTGTGGTACCAACCTACCGTCTGGATTGAAAGTCTGTTTTTATTTAGGTAAGAAAACCTGAAAGATAGTCTATTCGTGATTGTGCTTTACGAATGACAAGCAACTGCTACCGTACTACCTAGCGCTAGTTGTCCCCCAGGTGTAGCTAAAAAGCGAATTAGCTGCTAACGTTAGCAGCTGGTCTGTGGTAAGCTTACCTAACACCACACAGTACCGTACTACAATACTATAATAGAGTAGTCCAAACTGTAAGATAGGGTGATTAACCATGCATATTTGACCAAATGAACACCCTGCTGCCCAAATTAAGAATACTTGTTTCAAAATGTAAGTGTTGTGAACTTGATTCCAGGTTACAGTTTATCAATACATCATTGGCTACCAATATGGAGAGAGCATGATGTTTTCAAGTGACATACAGTACATTCCCTGCCTCCATACTGGTCAGATACTGTCATATGAGTGTAGGTCAGGACATAGGACATTTATATCTATAAAATTTTGCTGTTGAAAAGTATAATTTGGAAAGGGAAGAGGTAGATTACCTAACAGTTATATTACCTGGTTAATGCGTTAGAGAGCCACCAAAGACCTAAGCATTCAGTGTTAACTCGGTGTCCTCTAGACAAACGCCAGCCACTTGCATAGGAAAGACAACCAGGTTGTTCTGCCCTGGGCTAGCGTCTTTGTTGAGGCTGGTTGAGATGGAGGGATTATCCACTGAAACTCTGCTGTCATATACCAGGCTGCCATTTTTATTGGTTTCGACTAGAGCAATACTGGAGTAATGAATGGTTTAAAAAGAAAATAATATCTAAGACATCATGCAACCGGCCAGCTTTTAGCGTTAAGATATAGATTGAACATAATCTCTCTCTTGGGATTAACAGTCTGTCTGTTCCACTTGCTCAGCAATTAGAAAAGCTGCTTGCTCCCCATTTAATACAATCCTGTAACAGTCATGTGATGTGTCTTCTGCTCTGCCATTGGGTGTGTGTGGCATCCCAATCCCATGGTTATGTCAAGACCATTCCTGGTTAGCTGGCCTGGCAGCAGGTTAATAATACATGTCTGAATCACTGTGGAAACCACATGCAGATAATTTAGCTAAACGTGGTCCTCCTTATGATGAATAACTAAGAGCTTTAGTCTCCACAGCTTTGGATCATATAACATCATATTTATTTATGCTAGTTCTAAGTAAAGTAAATTGCTATAACCACTACTAGAGCGATGCTGTGATAATGCGATGTGTAACTGGTATAAATGCTATTAGATTTTGTCTATGACTGCATGTAGTCTGTAGTGTGTCAATGTAGTTTGTATTGGCATTAAATGATATCATACTAGTATACTGTATTTATTCCAATACATTTTTGGTAACTTTAGTAAGTATGCATTTCATACAGTCTCATCCTTAATTGATACCCCTCCTCTCTCTCTCTATCTCTCTCTCTCTCTCTCTCTCTCTCTCTCTCTATCTTTCTCTCCCCCTTTTTTGTGCCTATTTCTATTTCTAGTCAGAGGCACAATGTCTCTGTTCAAGGCCCGTGATTGGTGGTCAGCAGTGCTGGGAAAAGGGGAGGAGTTTGACCAGGGATGTTTGTGTGTTGGAGATGTCGACAACAGTGGCACTGGATATGGTAAAACTGTTTACAAGGCAAAATAAATACATTGTTCTTTTCCCTCACTTTGCATTTTTGTTTTCATATTCTCTCCATCAACAATAAACCTAAGTGGGATATGGGATCTCTAGTTGGTTTGACTTCACTGCGAGCAGCAGTCCGGAGAGGTTGAAATCCTTGTTCTTTAGTCCGGTCAACTGTGTGTTTGACCAGTTAGTGTCGTACTGGCAGCTACTGGTGCGGTTTAGACAAAAGTGACTTGAAAACAACAATAGCGGTTCCTACAGAGGATAATGTATATCAATAATATCATATTTATTAGAAGAGCAACAAATGGCGTTATAGACTTTTCTTGGTGGAAAATATGTTTTCACTCTTTTCCAGACTGTTTTTGGCACGAGTTTATTTAACTCTCTTAACTCTTGCTCTGCTGGTTCACAGGTTCGTCCAATCACAAGTTCCTGCCCTTTTCAGGGCAGTATCAGTAGACAGCTACCTAGATGGCTGTGTGTAACAAACCATCTGGCTGGTCAGGTTAAGATGGGATAGCTATAGGTAAAATGTAAGATATTCAGAATATGAAAAGATAGGCACATATTAGAGAGCGGCAAGAGAATTAGCAATACAGCATTAACTATCTGAAATGTAACATGCACAACTACAACTGCCCCCACTATTTCCAGGTGACGTTAGCATTATATTGGTGATTGAATTCTGTAAAACCATCAAGCTGATTATATTCCTCCAATATAAAACAAACTCTATTCAATTTCCTGTTTCAACTTACATTCTACAGTTAGGACCAGTCTCAATATCTGCACTCACATACTCCATACATTCAAGGAAGTGCTAGGACTATCTGAATGCTTAATGTAAACCTTTCTCTTGATGTTGACTTTACTGCACATGATTGGTTCTTTGTGGAAAAACGGTGTTTGTCATAGAGGTGAAACCAGTATATACTGCATGTCAATCAGGTTATTGGACCATCTTCAGCTGATTAGATCAATAAACATTTGTCATTTTCCAACCAAGGTGCAATCAGATGATTGGTCCACCTTCAACCAATCAGAAGACTCCCTTGCCTTCTAAACCTCTCTCCTCTCTCTGTGTTCTCCAGACAAAGTGGTGGTGGGTAGCTACATGGGGATGTTGCGCATCTTCGCGCCCCACCCCAGTAAGGCCGGGGTTGGGGTGCAGGCACAGGCTGACGCCCAGCTGTTGGAGATCCAGCTCCGAGACCCCATCATTCAGGTGGAAGTTGGAAAGTTTGTCTCGTAAGTTTCATCCACAGGACAGCTACATTAAGCTATGCTAATAATACCAGTATAGGTTAATGACTAGGTGATACGCCAACACAAACATCTAGTAGAGCATAAAGGTAATATAATGTTACAACTATAACATTATGTGGATAATGGTCAATATGATATTTTTGTGTTAAAGAGATGTTAAATGAGATTTGGCTAGTCAATATGTTTTCATTTTTATAAATGTAAGATCTATAATAGCCTTTTTACTTTACATTTTGGTATGAGCTTTTTAAAACAGATTTAAACGTTTATCCTTCTTGGTGGAATCTAGAAGCAGTTTTTAAACAAGCCAACTGTTGCCATAAGAAGCTAATGAGAGAGCATCACTAGTTTTAATGAGAGATGCTAAAACATGGTCATAAATCTGCTTCAATAGGAATCACTTTAATACAGCGATAAAACACTCTTCCTTCACTCCACGTTAGTCTTTGTGTTACTAATCTTCCTCTCCCACATACCTCCTTCTGCCCTGGCCTGTTGACAGCGAGTGCATGTGGCCTTGACACTAAGCCAACATAACCCTGCTTATCGGTGCACGGGGCGTGGCCTCATTGACGTAGGACATACAGTTATGTGTTAAGTGTTTTTAGTTTAAAATTACTCTTTTTCATATCAATATGTGTCCGAATGTATTGCTTATTGAGGTAATACCAATGTGATTTAGAATATACCCACATTAATGAAAGTATTTCCTTTGGCTGAATGTAACATAGACATTAAACATGAAGACATTCATCTTGGTTTTCTGTGTAGAGGCACTGCAGTACACCGTATACAGTATATTCCATAGTCCATATACATTGAATGTATACTGAATGCAATATGTCTGCTGTATTTACTTTGCTGGTATCGCATTCCGCCAAATTAGATCTATTAAATAGTTTTTTTCAGTATTGACGCCATGTACTGTATATAAAGCATTTATCTAGAACATTCTAGCTATTAGTCATGTTTAGTGTCTTGCTCAACAAGCCCCTTGGGTGTGTGAAACACACAATGGCTTGTTGCAGAGGTTGAACACCTTTCGCTTATTAGACGTGTGTTTAACTGCCGTCCATGCTATTGTATATTTCACCCCTGACACATGGAAAACAAGTCTGTTCCCCCACTCTGATCCGTTTAATTGCCCTCCTGTGCATTGTAAGCATTCATTGTATGCCTTAATAATACACCCCTTCCTTTAAAGTAACAGACAGCAACACCCATTCATAACTCATTACCCTGGGCAGTCAGTGGAAAGCCTTTTCATTGAAAGTCGCCCGTTCTAACACTTAAGCAGTGTTTCCCTTTGCTGTCTTTGTTATTTCCCACTATCCATCATCCATCCTAAATCCCGACCATCGTTTTGGGCAGTGTGATGGTAGAGAGGTTTGTGCGGCTGATATTGATAGTGGAACATCAAAGGTCAACACTGGGGCTAACCACAAGTGACCATCTTAGAAGGTCTCCAGAGCGCCATACTGCCTTATTATTACACCAGATGGAGGCGGTCAGGTGAAGGCAGAAAATACCACAGAAGAAAAAATACGTGTTCTAGAAGTACAACATTTAAGAATTCCCTCATGGCCAGAAGTGTTTTGAAAGCAGGCGCAACGGAGGAGGGAAGAGTGAAGGGGCTTTTATTCTGAATTCACAAAAGGCATCAGTGTCCTGCTCTACACACGGAGCTACGCAGGGAATCAGACTCCTAGCCAATGATGTTGTAGTGCTTTGCTCAGCAGGGCAGGGAGCCCGGACAATGTTTCCATAGGAACGTTCCTACTGTTGATTGTAAAGATGATCGTGATGTGTGTTTAGGTGTTCTGAGCTGCTCCACCTGGCTGTTGTTCACCCCCGGAGACTGGCTGTGTATTCCGTGACAGGTAAAGACACACACACACACACACACACACACACACACACACACACAGACACACACACACACACATAACATGATGGTTTCATTATTTGATTTGGAATGTTTTATTCTAAACACAGTTGGATGGGGTGTGTGTGTGTGTGTGTGTGTGTGTGTGTGTGCGCAGGTACAGCAGGTAATGTTGAACATGGAGCTCAGTACCAACTGAAGTTGGTTTTCGAACATAATCTACAAAGGACAGCATGCAACATGACCACTGGGCCTTTTGGAGGGGTCACGGGTACGTACAGACATACGTACACTCACGTACAGTGCGGTAAATAAGGTATTTTTCAAAAAGAACACTTCTGTTTTGAATTGGTTTATAAGAATAACATGCCTACTATTTCCATTACAAATGATAATATCAGATTAACAATTTGAGTGAAAAGTTGAATCTTGTGATGTCACAGAATGCTTGGCCTTGTCAGTCAAGTGCCTCCTTAAATGTTCAATGGTGTTGAGGTCAGGTGACTGTGGAGGAAAGTCCTCGACAGTCTGGACATTAGTTCTCAAACCCTCTGAAATATTTGGATTTATAACACATTCCACGCCTGTTTTCCTTTATAAATGACAATCTACTCTAAATACAGCGCACGTGAATGAGCATCTTGTCTCACCCAATTAACACCCACAATCGCCTATTAACACTCACTGAAACGCCCAGAATTAATATTCATTGATGACTTTAATGAAGGCAAATCCCAACAGAGACTTCCAAAAAAGTTATTTAGAAGTGTGAAAGTGTGAAATTTATGTTCTTGTAGGGGTGGTTGATAGACGAAAACATATTGTTTGGTGGACACATTGTGGCCATTACAAATGCCAGTAAGCACAGCAAAGACATTATATTAAGACATTATATTAAGTTTGTGAGACACTGATCGAATATGACTTCAATAATTCTCTTCCCAAAGCAACACCAAGATGGTTAGATAATACGTCGCAACATAGTGGAAAGTAGCATGTAGGAAAAACACATGCGTAAAAATACTACAGTTTCTGCATTCAGTAGCGTGCACAGCATAAACCCAATTAGTAGGGATGGCAGTGTGACTCTGAAGCTTCGATACGTACTTCGAAACCCTGCACTACAATCCTATAGAACCACTGCTTCAAAGCTTGCTTTGGTGCGAACAAAATCACGTGACAT
>JAODUK010079189.1:0-15627 GCA_027564635.1 Typhlichthys eigenmanni | reverse complement strand
ACAACAGTCAGAGTTTTCCCCCCCACAACCCGTAGGCGCAGGGAGGCGACCCTCTTGTCTACCGGGGTAAACTCCAATGTATTGGCGCTCAGCCGGGGGCTTGCTAGTATCCCCACACCCGCCCGGCGCCTCACACCCTGGGCCATTTTCACATTTGTGATTTGTGAGTTTATGGCTTTCCAGCATTGTCTAAAATGCTTGTTTGGTTTATTATGCTATGGATTTGAAAGCTGAAGATTTTTAGTAACTAGTGTTTTACATGAATTGCTTCTCCATAATTAAAAAAATCTCACACACAACATTTGTAATGATTATTAATTGATTATTCAAGTCCATAACCAATACAAATATTTAGTAAAAAAAAAAAAAACTAACTACATTTTTCTTTTTCGAAAATATTAAACATTTGACCACTATTGATACAATGTATTAAATGGTGTTTAGCTACTGCAGAAAAGCCCAGCAAAATAAATATGCTATAAGAAAGTTATACTCTAAAGGAGTTTCATTGGGTAGAATGTCACAGGCGAGTCCTAAAATTGTTGAGCAAACGTTGACATTGGGTGGCCAGCAGTAGTGACACTATTGCTGTTGTGTAGACTGAGCAGAAAATGGCTTCTCTTGTCCCCAGCTAATCAATACTGTAAAACAACGAGTGCCACAGTTTCATCAGCAAAGCAGCACTGGATCAATATCTTAACATGCCGCCATTTTGGTGCCAAGGACATCACTGATTGCTATTGGATTTGTGATGAGCTGAAGTGTGAAGCATTAAGCTCTAATTGTACTTCAGATTAGTAAACCAGGCAAGCTGTTTTTGTGCTCGCCTCACATAGTTATATTTACTAAGTTGAACATGAACATAATTCTTTTAAAAAGTGACACATTAATTTGTCTGCAGCAAACTTAAATACAGCCTCAGAAATATGACATGTAAAATATGAACAAAAATGTATAATTGTGTATAAATGTTGCTTTACACAGACAGCATTAAAACAAAGTGGTTGTTAAAACATTGGATTTGGACAGGCATGTATTGTGTACATGTACGGTATGTCTGACAAAGTCACTACAATTTATAAAAACAAATAAGTGACTTTAATATACTACTTACAAATTAAAGTTGTTGTTACATTTGGCCTTTCATGAAAAGTAACACCAAATGCAAGCATTAAAATACAAAAGCATTGCCTGAAATGCTGTTTGCCCAGTCTGTCAGATACTGTGGTGGAAGAGAATCCCAAAGAAGGCTAAAAACCGGACAAATTAAATGTTGTCAAGTACAAAAAAAAAAAGTGGCGCCACTCCAAAGATGCCACATGTTAGCACACTATAGGTGCATTGTTGAAATATTAAATAAAAAATTAGACAGCACATTCTTTCACTGACTGTGATTCATTCTTGTACAATAACGACAAGCTGAAGCTGGCAGAGGGAAAGTTCAGGGCAGTTCCAGTGTAATTGTTGTCGTTTATTCACTTTCAAAACATCCCCTGGGGCAGCTAGCACTGGGTAAAAAAAAACAACTAAAATAATACCCCTGTGAAATTGAGATTGATCAAATGATTGATTTTCTTTTGTTGTTGCAGCTGCGATTTTTGAACTTCAGTTCTAATATTCACATTAGACTGTTGCATCTTTTAACCATTGTTACAATACAGGACGTCACAGGATGAATTAATATATTGTGACCATGACACATAGATAAAAAGCAGATGGAGGCACCCGCTAGGCTTTTGAAAAATTAAACGAGGAAAACCGCTCACAGCTGATTATTATTACCAACACTAATGCGTCAAAATCCACCAACATCCATCCCAAATGTCAGATAGCAGTAATGTTATCCATCATGTTGCTGAATTAATTTAACCATAAACCATAAGGACGTGTCATGTGTGAGTGAGAGAAATGTGAAGTGTGTGGGAAATCAAGCCTACTCTCTGTTGCGCGCGCACACACACACACAGATCTGCTGCGAGTATAATAACTCAAAGGCCCACACAATATCAGAGAGAGAGATTCTAGAAATGAATGCAAAGTTTATGACAATAGGCAAGACCAAACTCTGCAAAACCAATTAGTGTTAGCCCAATGGTAGACTGATTTCCTCAAGTATACAAGCCAATCTGAAACCTTTCAGTGTTGGCTGATAAAAGAAGGGCATGCAATGCATGGTAATGTGTCTTGATTAGTTTGATAACTAAGCAAATTAATATACTGTAGCATTTTCTCCCCCTTCAGTAGGTTGTATCTAGAGGCTTCAACCTGCATCTATATTGTATGGTTAGCCCAACATCCCTTGGATGTTCAGTAACAAAACTGTCATTTTCAAAGAAATTATGCAATAACTACCCAGACATTATAGAGGAGTGAAAAGGATAAATCTGGCTTTTCTTTACACTTGTATAGCAGTGGTGTACAGTATGTTATATCTGGTGTTCACTGGATTCTTGGTCACCTCCATAAACATTTGTCATTTTCTTCTGAATACTAGTGCAAGAGATTGCCTACTTGACTAATGGAAAACAAAGGCACAATTCATTTGTGTGTCCAGATAACACAAATGGGAGCATCGTAGTCCTCAATATCCCACCACTTTCTCTAGTTACTTAAGAACTGTAGATTGATGGAGGACATTTTTATTTTACATAGTTAAATCAACAAAAGACACACAACACAAACAAAGTGGGGTTATAATACTTCGACAGAACTGTACTCAATAACTAACTAGTGCTGGGGTTTTTAAGTGCCACCTTAAATCAGAACAAGGGACCATCAAGGTGACAAGGGGCTTAAGATAATCTTATTACAGAAATCAATGAGAGCTGAATAAGACCCTCAAAAGAATAGCAGTGTGACACCCAAGCAAAGCTAAGTATGCCAGTGGAAGGTAGGCATCTCATAAATACATGTAGTACTTTTTTCATGCCGGTGAAATAACTGAAACGTCATCAACATAAACGATTTCAATTCCAAACGGTGAAATACCTTTACCAATTTGTTCTCTCTATTCTACCAAGCCTGGCACGTTATCTGCATGTCCGATGATGTATGCGAGTGGGCGTTTGTGATCAGGTACACACTTTAGATTCAGCTGCATTCCCATGTGTGAACAGCCTCTGGATAGTAATGTCACCAAATGTCAGCGCGCGCCCCATCCCCCCCACAGCACTCCTCAAAGAGGTCAGCCTTCCTCTCTGACATTTACGGCCGTTGCCTTTTCATCCCCGTGTCCTCGTGCTCCTAGTCTTGTCACCTACCTCAACTATAATGCCTTAAGGGGTGCTGTCACACTCGCTTTAGTTGACAGGAGTTTGGCCACTACTTTATATATTTTTCCTTCATGCTGTATTTACTGGTCAGAGAATCATTTAGTAAAAGTAAGTAAAAGGTTCAAACACTGTCAAAAGCGTATGTTCCAACGTATGTTATCATTATTTCCTGCACAACCTCTAGAAGGCTCATTAACACTCATTCATTTAGGAACACTAGATGGGCTCCAGACCCATTCCCTGCCACTCTCGTTTAAAGACCTCATAAATGCCTATGCTGATCACAAGACCTTTCTAATTAGAAGGAGAACAATATTCAGTAAAAATCTAATCTAATCCAAATAGGCAAGCTTGTCACTCGGAAACGTATTCAATACCAAAGCCAATTGTAGAGCTTTCGCGAGATAAAAGGGGGCAATCAACAATTTTAATGCCTATAAATGAAGTTTGATACCTGATATGAAATAACAGGTGGTACACTATGAGGGGTGAAAGTAACAAAAATGTACTTTGTAAAAATAACTTGAATGATCAAGTGATTTGATCATTTTATATCTACAATTTTTGTTACTTCCACTATATTGATTACAATTAACAATTTTTGTTACTTCCATTTATCGTTTACAGCATGCAATAATTGTTACTTTCATTCATCGTTTGCAGCAAGCAATTTGCGTTACTTCTTACTACTTATAAACTTGTTAAAATGTTCAACTTCATGACTAACAGTCAGGCCCGCATGTTGAGAACCACAAACTAAATCAGGTTAGTGAGTGGGCGTGGCTTTGGGCGGAAGTGACAAAAATTGCTTGCTGCAAATGAATGAAAGTAACAAATATTGCATGCTGTAACGATAGATGACAAAATGTGTAGATAGAAAATTATCAAATCACTTTATACTTGAAGTTATTTTTCAATTCGCATTCATTTATATCACCAACATAGTATCAGTTATTTTTTGTTACTTTCACCCCTTATAGTACACAGGTGACACGTTGAGAACTTAGGAATGGCTTTGAATGTGATATTTCCATTTACAAAACAACCCAAATAACTATTATAGCGACATCAATCTGTGTTTGCTTTGGTGTGAAGCAAAATTCCTATTATTGAATTGCTTGTTCATTAAGATCAACCGTGGTTTTCGAAGTCTACGCCAGTTCTTTCAGAATCAATTGCATAAAATATGGTTCTATTATTTGGAGTGGGTGCTATGGCCAAAATACTCTATGTAATACGAAATTCTACATCACAGAAATGGTAAACATCATTATTGTAGCATAATTAAATTGTTTATCTACAAAATATTCACCTGGCTATAGCTATTGCATAACCTAGCTCCGTGCTGGGATTGTTGTAAATGTACATAATAGGGCAGCCCATATAAGGTAATGTCAGTGTTTTCACAATATAAGAGATACATAAATTATATCTCACATATCGTAATAGCACCCAACAAACACCCTATGCTCTATAGAGGAATTAAGTTGACCAGCTTAGTTTAAAAGCATATGTTTTGAGGAATTCCTTTCTTCCACTATTTAGTAAATACATTTAGTAATTTAAGAACATTTAAGAAAGGTGGAGGGGGGGTGGTGGTTGAAAAACCAAACAATACTGAAGATAAAAGTATTTAGTAGAAATAAAGAATGTATAAGAATCTTTCCATATTCCTTAGGTACCAATTCTTGAGAACTAATGTCTTTGTAGGATATTTACAGCGCAAGCAAATGAGACGCTTCTCCCAAGCTTGGAGAACTGGGGAGCTTCTTTGAAAGAAACTTAAGAGGGGGGCTGATTTGGTCATGGCCTGGCTTATGCTGATAGTTGAGCACATTAACTCGAGGTAAAGGCAGAAAGGAGTTTAGGGATTACTTTCAACAAAGGACGGCGAATATATAACCCTTTAGTATTTGCGTTTAAGCTATACAGTATTTACTTTATTTACAAAAAGAGAATAAATAAATATAAAAATATGTAACAATAATTGTCATTAACTTCAATATCCAAACTGTAACATTTAAAAAAAAGTTTTTGCAGTATAAAACCGCCAATTGGCATCTGTCCACAGGTGGCGCACAAAATAGAATGCATTACTTACTCGTTTGAAAATGCAAATAGATAATACAGTACCTTATAGGAGTTACTTTAAATGCATTTAATCTACAGTATATATATTGTGTGTGTATACAGTATATACCACACATACACACATATAAATAAGTAAGTATAAATAAAACACTTTATATACTCAAACGTTAATCTGGCAGCTGAAGGGCATTGACAAACAGATGACGGGAATGCCAGAAGCACAGAGGGAAAGTGAGTTGAATTTTAATGATGCGGGTCCATCTGCCAGAATTAATCTTTATTGCCTTTAATTCTTTGAATGGGGCTGTTCACGTAGCACTGCAGCCATCGCTCATGTTTACATGTTTATACATCAATTACAGGCTAAGAGAAATTGGAGCCTGTGATCACCAATGTCATCCCTAAAGTGCAAATTCATCGTGTGAACCCTAATACACTAATAACAGTAGTGTCCACAAGTTAGACATACAACAAACTAAAGCTGGAGCTAGTGAGGAACTGGCCACATCCATAAGAGTTAGGGATCCAAACCTCAGATTGCCATTACATAAATGATGGTCAAGTGCATTGAAGTGAATTCACTTCTCCAACACCTTCTCTTTTTAAAGTATATTTACTGGTGCCAATCAGCAGCTTAAGGTGCTCCCTTTCTTCCTTCATGGTGTTATTCTAACCAGGGCCAAGCATACAGTTTGAATGACTTACTTCTCTCCGTCGGGAAGCCCAGCAGGTCTGCTTGATCTTCCAGACCACTGCAGCCACCAGGAGAAGTGACAAGAAGCAGCTGTGAAGAGAAAAGACCCACAAAGATAAAGCAGGGGGACGTTCTGTGCACTACCTGTTGCCATTAACAAAAATAGCCCATTAACAGTTTACCCCCTTTTCTCAAAAAACACTTATTATTTTAAGAAAGCACAACACTAACACTTAACACTATTTATAAGGTTACATTATATCTCAACAGCAGTTGGTCCTAAATTTAAATATGTACACTGTATATAACTAAAAAGAAATGTCTGTACCACTAGAATGTGAATAATCCTAATAATAAAAAGTGAACTTTAACTTATCAAAGAGAAAGTGATAACATTGTTTCTTTTAATACAATGTGAATATTCTAGCTGGTTATTTCAATAACCAGATGGCTAGACCCTTAACCAAGAGAAATATGGCACGACCTAACTGCTAGGTAGCTAGGAATGACACTGAGCTCATACTTCATTATCCCTGTGTCATAGTTATGGCATGCTACAAGGATATTCCACTATACTAACTTGCCAGGTACTGTAACACTATAGTGTGCCAGATACCGTACGTTTACCATGAGCTTTGCAGTTTCAGCAAATCAAATATAGTGCAAGTGCATATTGTGCAGGCATACAGTTTTCATGTGCTGCCTAGCTATAACTGAATGTAGGTATAACTGAACTAAGATATTACCATACAAAACCATCATTGGCATGTGTCCAGCTTATACGACCTAAGCAACAATGCCTTCCCTCGCCTCCTACACCTGCTAGATGCCCACTTTGTTTAAGATAACAACATGCACAAGCTGAATCTTCAAACAGCTTCCACATTAAGTAACCTGCAGACTGCTGAGAGCTACAAAAACACAATCTGACAGTATGAGCAGATAAAGTTGCCATGTGAAATTAATTTGAGAGGCTGGTATCAGAAGACCGAAACTTTTTTTAACATGTTAAAAAAAAAAGGCAGCGTCTCAGAGACAGCATAAGCGTTTTGATGATAATGAAATACGGTGAATGGTTAAAGGAGGCCTGAATCAGCTTTCCTTCCATGAGCGTAGCCAGGCATAAATCATTGCTGCTCCCCTTGACTGCTGTTACTTTCCCATCAGTTATTAATGATGAAAAAATAAAAGATACTTTCAAAGAACACGTGTTCACTAGCATACTGAGCAATAACAGGTGCCATGTTTTTGTGTACAACAATAATACAATAATTACATCATGAAACGTGTCATGAGTAAGTTGCTTCAAACCCAATGATGGCAATAGTGCACATTAGTGCAGACATGCACGCAGAGTGGCAGTGCCATGTGTCTGGAAATAATATTGATAAGTGGAAAGCATCCAATTACTATTATTTAGGTAGGTAGCAAGTACTTAAATCAATTCATACAATGGATAAACAGTTTCCAATACTTGAAGGCACTGAATGGGTCAGAAGATGCTACACTAACCCATGTTTACGGTTTACATTAAAGTGCATTTAGCTGTAGGATATATACAACGCACGCAAGTGAAAGCTTCTTCCAAGCTGGGAAGACTTGGGAGCTGGGAATGTTTAACCGCAATGAACTGGAAAATCAGGGAATGCATGCCGCACATTATTAATTAAAGCACCGAATCAAGCATGTAGCAAGAAGAAATAAAAATGGAACTAAAAACACTTGTGTACCCATCGCGTCAGTATCAGCCCATTATCAGACTATTGACAGCAACAAAATCTGACCTGGGGTCAGCTGCATGATTGTGTGACAGCTTTTAGGGAAATGTGAAGCGACGTTTACACTACAGGTGGCAACAGCTGTAGTGTGGCAAGCAGAAGAGCGATACATTTGGATTTTCTCTGACGCTGCTGTGACACTTTAACACATTTTAAATCAGGACGCCTGCTCAACATTGTGATGTCTGTCAACCATCGGCGATAGGCAATGGCATTGTCTATCAACCCAAGACTAGCAAACAATCATTAATATATGCAGACACAGTTCAAATGTAAGCTTGAATGATTTCCGTGGTGATTGGATATGAACGGTTGCTGCAACAATTAACCTCGTTATTAAACTACAATTTAAATAGCAATTTTATAAAGTATTTTTTTATGGGAGGTCTAACGCCTTTCTCCCAACAGCATTGTAACTGGGAACATACACTGTACCGTTCTGGTACTTATTAGAACATTTTAGTCTTGTGTTTGAGTGAAGAAAATCACTGATAGAAGCTATCCCAGTTGAGAAGTTGAATGTTTGCCGCGCAGCTAGGTGGCAGCATTTAGGGAGAGGTCAACTTGCGCATGCCGTGCTCTCCGCACCTGGCTTCGCCAAATGCATTGCTGGTCTTACCGCCGCGGCACCAACACACATAAGAGGACTTCATGACGTTATGCTGTGGTAGCCGCGTATAATGTGAACGCCACCATTGTGGGCTGCAAGTGACCGACACCTGGCGTGGGCGAAGAATCATATGTATTTCTCCACATCCTGACAGGAACACAGTGAAACTGTCTACATTACATAAAGGCAAATGGGGTGAAACTGAACCAATCACATGTTTTCTTGTGATAGTTGCTAGGCAGAATACTCTGAACAGCAACTATGTCTGAACAACGGAGCATTTAATACCTTCCACGTTACAATAGGTGCATATTTTACATGATAGTTGTCATTAGCCAATCACAGTTTGATATGGGATGGAGGTGGCATTTTCTGTAAGAATTTCAACATCATTCGATTAATCGACTAAACTAATGCCCTATCACGTTACTCATGCTGACTGTGTGAATGCTTGTGACCTGTGTGACTACTGCAGCTTTACCGCCAAACAAGTTAAGCCGAGTAGCAGAGGATTGAGAATGGTCTAGCTAAAGACCTGCATGCTATTATCTTTACAGTAAGTGAGAATAAAAACATTTGGGACTGAAATTTGATCTACTGTAGTACAGTACCATGGGACACAAAGAGAAAGACATTTGACACAAAGAGAACAAAAGTGAGCCAAAAGAGAAGAATAATGAAATGATTGACATTCACATAATTTCAGGGGAGCTATCGTTAAGCCAAGATGAAAGCGGCGTCATCAAGTACTAATAACGAGGCAACAATATTCATCTCGTCAGCATTGCATTTTTAGGGAGGAATTTGAGCATCAAGAGGTATTTTTGAGCATCATGACAACTTTGACGCTGACACCATACTGTACATTGACAATGGATTTCGTTTTGCATGTTTGTGGAAACCTAAAAAGTAGGCCTGACGATCGATTGATAAACTATTAGTGTTAGTCAGGCCAATATGTAGACCAGGCTGTACTGTGTGATGTGAGGTTAGCTTCACTATAGTAGTCTATGCCAGGGGTTCTCCAACTTGTCAGTTCGCGACCCCCCAAAATAACAGTGCCAGAGACTTGCGACCCCCACTATCCTCAGAGGTGGTAGAAGAATAACAGCCATTTTATTATTTGATAGTATTTTAATACCAGCTAGAAGCAGAATACATCAAAATAATGTATAAACTGTACTACTACTAACAATTATGGTTAAACTATGCCATTTTAATTATTTTAAAATGTTAATTTCTGAAATTCATCTTGTGACCCCCTCCTCTGTGTCTCGCGACCCCGTTTGAGAACCCCTGGTCTATGCAATCGTTAAGCTTTTGCGCACCAGTTCTGATCGCTATAGTCACCCAGATCACACTAAAAGCGCGGCTGCTTCAAAAGCGCTGTGCCTATCACACTCAAATAATAGGCAACTTTTGAGTTGTTGTGGTGACACTGAAGGCCCAGTGTCGAGGGTCACGGTTCGCTACTGGATTAGCAATAGACTCAACATCAACAAACAATCTAAAGTTATTGTTAAGAATGCATTTAGCTTGAAGCACTTTTGAAGCCATGCTCTGTTAGCCTCTGGTCTCCACCTCTGGATTTCAGAGGGCCTAGTAAACTGGGCAATGTTTTCCGCCCTCATTTGTTGAAATGATCTTAGAGAGCGCTCATCTCATGAATGCTAGACTAACTTCTCTTGATGCCACTTGCAGAGGACTAATCGGCTATTTCAATGGTCAGAAGCAGTTAATTTACAGGAAAAAAGGAGAACAACATTGCCTTGAAGATACAAGTCGCAATTAGATATGCTTTGTTAACATGACTCTGGTTCAAAGTGGCATGCTAAGCCAGAGACAATAAACAGAAGGCATCTATGAAATAATGAGGTGGCAAGGTTTAGATGTCCTAAACAAAAACTAGCTGCTTAAATGCTAAAGTGGACTCCATGCTAAACTCAATGCTAAACTCTCCAACTGAGCATAAGAGGAAAACTACAGCTTGTCATCAAAGAATCTTACCTGAAAAATGTCACAAAGAACTGTACAAGGTCCATAATACTGTTGTGTTGGGAGAAGGCGATCTATGGGCGGAGAGGAAAAAGGAAATAAAAAATTAAACAACTTTAAACTTTTGTTTTAATGTAAGATTTTAACACATACATTTTAATGGATTGTGCGGATCAAAAGAAAACATTTGTTTGCAACAGGTCTTGAAGTGGATGTTTTTTCTGTTTAGGCTGACAACTAATTTTAATAATTATATTGGTCTGAAATTGATAAAGAGAAAGTCAAAAGGGGCTAACAATTATGTCAATCTCAGTGCTTTTATAGAGCCTTGTGCTTGAAGTCTCCCCAGCTGATCAGTACCCATGGTGAAATAGTTCATGTGGCATGATGGGTCAAGCTTGTGTTGAAGCGCAATTGAGCTGTTGTAACTCCTTGTTGAAGTGAATACTATATAAATGACCTACCTTATCAAAATGAAATACCTAAAACAACCACACAATATTGGAGAAGATAAAAAATATGCAGTAAAGTAGAAATAAGTATTTACAATCAATAAGCGACAAAATACGATCCTGAGGCAAATATAACTGTATAGGCCACATCTCGATGTGCAATGTCATTGGTAGGACAATCAGATCGTAAGCCATCAACACTTAGAGACTATAACAGTACAATGCCTAGACCATGTACTAAAGCAAAAATAATAAATTTAGAGGGGTGGGGGGTCCCCCCCAGGCAAGACAAAAGCACTATTTTACAAATGTAAAAGTAATTACAAGGCATTGTTCTTTTCTGGAGACCTTCACTGTTATTGACAAGTATGTTTTCACAAAGAAGACTTGTCAGAAGGTTAGAAGTACAGCTGTAGCCATAAATAACAGCACAGGCTGGCTGTAAAGAACAGCTTATGTGCATCTGGGTATGTAGCTGGGTTGCTTTCTACAGTGGACCTCCATCTCCACATCCTCGCAAACTTTTCCAGTCCAGAAAACAATCACTCGCCTTTCCCCTCTTACTGTCTCGTCCTTATTAAACACACAACGAGAAGCAATGATCTGAGATGAAATGCTCAGTGACATTGCTAGCATAATTCAAAAGCACATGTTACAGAAATGTGTTGCTCCCATTTTAATGATCGAATCAATTCTATATAGTGACGGTGGTCCTTATGTTCAAATGACGGGGGAAGGGTCAAAGCAATAAGAAAAGAGGTTAATTAAATCTCCATTCTTCTACTGACCCAGATCAATACATTCTCTTCTAAAAAGTTCTCCCTAGCATTATGTAAGACTCTTTAAAATCACAAATGGAGTTTGATTCTATTCTGAGGTTCATAAAACACATTTTCACCGTCATCTAATTGGAGAATGAACTGGAAACACAGAAGCTTCACAAAAATATGAGCTCCAGATTAGATATTTCACTTGGGGGCCTGAACCACAGAGAGCCTATGCAATATTTGCAAAAGAAAAGCACAAATATATTTGCTTACAAAATACACTTTACATATATGGCTATATGGGTTCTTATATACATTATGCCCTGCACTTGTATAAGGCACAGTTCAATTTGTGTGAGTGAGATATGATCCTGTTGCTGTAGCTATCTGATCTAACAGCTCGGTGGTGTCCGTAGTAAATAAACAAGCTAGCTAGGATAATCTAATATAGTACTATTACAGGACCACCTCTACTAATGGACTTGCCTCAGAAATACTACTCTGGAATAAAGCACTAAAATTATCTATGTGAGTGGGAGGGGAAATTAATGAAAATCTATATCGGCGCAGGCATACTTTGAAAGTACCTTGTACTCATTCAATTATTATTTTAATTTGAAGAAATTAACACAAATATTCAATTCTCATATCAAAGCACTGCTAAAGCGGTGACATTTCATTTACATGTGGAATCATTAAAAGCACAATAGACACCCATATTGAAAAATGTACACACTTTGTACTTGTTCTAGGCATGAGGCTGGCTTGTGTTTTAAATGCTACTTTGGGCTTCTCAGTGTATTTTAATGAAGGCATAATCATATAATAAAACCAGGACATTTTAATAAAATGCAATGAATTCATACAGGCGAGTAAATCAGATTACCTAGTATTAAATTGTGTTTATGCTCTACGGCTGTGACACTGGAGTGCAATGACATCATTTACTACAGAAAAAAGGTCATGTAGAAAACACTTCATGTGGAACTTTTAGACATAACTGAACCACAAACTGACATTTTGGAAGTACACTTTATTTCTGAGATAAGAATTCAATTTTGATTGTTCTGTATTCTGGAAATCCTTAGCAATGCTTACGAGTTACTTTTGATGGCCAAAATAGATGATATTTACAAATTGCCTTTAAGTGCAAAAACAAGAAGTGTGTGTGTATTTACGTGCATACATGGGAGTGTGTATTTGGGAGTTTCTGCTAGTTGTTACTAGTCAATTTTGCTTGCTAGTTTTTGCATCTATAGCTCACATGACTTATCTTATCTTTGCTGATGGGGGCTACACAATTCCAATGCCCTGTTGTCTTCTGAGAATAAACCTATAAATACTTTAAGGTTTAAGCTGCACCTTTGAGGTCCATTAAAACTTTTTCACAATGATGTATGTATATGTATATTTATACGTGCGTAAGTACGTACACGTGCGTAAGTACATACAAAAATGTGCATACATATGTATTTATATATGTGTATTGCATACATACTGTATATATTTATACTACGTATGTAAGTAAATACATATGTATGCACACACACACACAACGATTCACCTCCTTGAAAGACCTATGAGCAGTTTTCATCCCAAGAAAACACCAGTTCTTGGTCTGAGATGCAGCTGAACAAATGCAAATGTTCCCAGTAAACAGAGATATACTGTAGGTGGACACACTTAAAAAGAAAAAAAAACAAGCTCGTTCTTTATTCTCCTCATGCAAGGTTTAAACAATCCATCATGTTTGTAATGCTTATAAAATCTGTCTTTTTGTCTAAAATATAGCACAATAAACCTTTAAAGCACCACCTCTACGCCAATGGGGAGCATTAAGTTGAACGGGGCTTTGCCTTTGCAAGCTAAAAACAGCTGTGTATTTATGAACGTTAACCAGCGCTCATTAAACCTGTGATTATAATGAAGCACACCGTGTGATTAAATCGCCATGAGCAGCAGTAGAACTGTTCATGCTCTCCGTTATGTGAATCTGAATAGCACTGGACACACCAGAACATTTAATCACACACACAATATTCAGCAAACTAGAAGTGTCCCTTTCCTATCTGGAGTATAGACCACCTTGGGAACCCTCTTTACCTGGATCTTGATAGGCCATGAGAAGTTGCTGACGTAGACGTAGAAGGTGATATTGGGGTTGCTTCTGAACGTGAACTTCTCGCAGGAGAAACTCTCTTTGTATTC
The DNA here is from genome assembly GCA_027564635.1 of Typhlichthys eigenmanni. NCBI lineage: Eukaryota > Metazoa > Chordata > Actinopteri > Percopsiformes > Amblyopsidae > Typhlichthys > Typhlichthys eigenmanni. Next base: position 1,760 of record JAODUK010079189.1, on the reverse strand, counting down.
ATTGATGTTGGTCTTGGACACAATGGGAACCTCCTCTCCAGAGATGGTTCCAGCTAGAAGACATTGAGGGCAAGGATAGGCAACAGGTTCATGTATTGACACAATGATGTTCACTACTACTAGCTAAAATGTTAAAAAGCAGGGATGGCTTGATCCAGCTTTTTCAGTCCCGATACCGATACTTTGGGTACCGGCCGATACCAAGTACCGATCCGATTCCAGTGTTAAATTAAGTTTTAAGTTAAGTTGCAAAGTAAATGACAACCCATCTCTATTTTAGGACCTAGACGCATTTTATAAACCTGCTGCTGATATTGTGGCCTGGGTAGGTTAGACATGGCTGATGCTTCAAAGTAGACCTATGCATGTAAATTCTACTGTATTCTACTAGTTTAGAAGCAGATGTATTTGTTGCACTTGAACTCAGTGTTCCTATAAATCATCAGCTATGTGAATATAGGCCTACATGGTGTGAATGTAGGCCTCTAAATAATGTAAAGACAGAAGAAAAATATTCAAGACCTTACAAAAAAGGTGTCGATCTGCTACTGTCAAAAAGTCTATTGTCCATTTGTCAGAATATAAAAATAAATGTATTATTCCTCCTCAAGTCAGTAGGTCCCCAAAATCGACATTCTACCCCATCGCTCTGAAACAAAGGAGTTTAAAATGATGGCTCGAATGTGGCTACGTGAGCACGTTTATCTTAATTGAAATCACTTTCTCCCCACCCGAAAAGACGCTTGGTGCGCTTGTCGATTGTGACGAGGGCAACTTTCCTTCTGAGACGATGTCTTTGCAGGGAACAGGGACCAGCCTTCAAATATTAATGACAGTGCTCAATAAAGGTTGAGGTGGTGTGGGAGGTTAACCCATTTTAGTGCGGGAAAATGTCACTGTTGTGGTGTGTGTGTGTGAGCGTGTGTGTATGTGTGGTGGTGGGGAAGGGGGGGGGGGGGGGGGGGGGGTCCGAGGAAAGGGGGTTTGGGGGGGGGGGGGGGGGGGGGAGAAATGAGAGCTCATAGGGATAAACACTGTCAGCAGACAGCTGCAGTGTCCTTGGGTGTCATTCCTCTGGAGACAGCAAATATCCAGACACACGCTCACACACTGATGTAGTCAACGTGTCTATTGTGTTTGACTATCAACTTAATGATTAGTTAAGTATAAACAAAAGGCGGAGCATCGCCACAGGACCTTCTTTTACATTTAAATCTGTCGGTTAAGCGATTAAAAGAAAGAAAAAGAAATTAAAGAAAGAAAAGAAATAAGCGGCATTATTAGCAAATTGGCCTATTGTGATATTCAAAGTTTGAAACACTAGCATCTCTGCATGGTATCAAGGGAACTGTGACAGCAGTATCCCTAACTGGAGAAGCTGGATTGTAATATGTATAACTTATAGCTCCCTATGGCACCAAGGTCATTTCTACTATATATATATATATATATATATATATGAATGGATTAAAATACGCTTTTTCCTAAAAAAATCCACACACAATACCCCATAATAACAAAGTGAAAAAGGCTTGTTTGAAATCTTTGCACATTTCTTAAAAATTTATTTAAATAAATCACATGTACATACGTATTCACAGCCTTTCGTCAATACTTTGTTGAAGTTTGGCAGCAATTACAGCCTCATGTCTTTTTGAGTATGATGCAACAAGCTTGGCACACCTACTTTTAGGCAGTTTCTCCCATTCTTCTTTGCAGGACCTCTCAAGCTCCATCAGGTTGGATGGGGAGCATCTGTG
>JAODUK010079178.1:0-15629 GCA_027564635.1 Typhlichthys eigenmanni | reverse complement strand
TATAGCCTAAATGAAAAGTCAGGAAATTTTCCATCTTGAAATATGTTGTATTTCTTCTCCCAAAAATATTGGAATCGAAACCGGGAATCGATAAGAACCGGAATCGATAAGCAGAATCAGAATCGGAACCGGAATCGATTAAATTAAAACGATACCCAACCCTACTCAAACCCCACCTTTTTAAGAAAGCTTTTGGTTAATACCTTTTTATTGTTTGTAGCACTTTGGGATTTCTTCTTAATATAAAGTGCATTACAAATAAAATGTATTATTATTATTATTATTATTATTATTATTATTATTATTATTACTTTTCAGAAGAACAAAGACTTTTTTTTAAATTAGGGAATAATACCTCTCAACTCCTGCATACAAGCAGGCATTGTAATGGCCTCCACAACGTCTCGGCCATAAGCTTTGTCTGCCCCCACACCACAATAGTATGGTCCTTGTGGTCCAGGGAATCCATTGGAAGTGATAGATGTGATAGATATTTTGTGAAAATAAAAAACTAAAATAATAGCAATTGTTGATGTCCAGTGTTCTTGCCATGCATTTAAAGAGAGATAATCATAGTAGGATTGTACTCCTTCCATTTCTGTGAGCTGGTGCACTTCCATTAAAACCTCCATATTGTTGTCCATTCTTCAACAATATCCCTCCTTTTGTGTTAATACACAAATTGGAATGTGTTTTAAGATTGAACAAACTCGTATACTGTATGCATTGAATAATTATATCAAAGTTATATTCTTTTCTAAGAAATTCTACCAAATATGCATTTCTCAATTCTATTTTTCATAGTCATTACTAACATATGACACATCCACAAGTAGCGATATGAGTCTTGTCTCCCAGGCCTGTATATGTACTGTAGTGAGTGCAGCGTCTTGACAGCGGCCATTAAGTGTGAATGGTGCTCACTCACCCGGAGCTTGCTGATGAAGAAGCCAGCCTCCTCCAGTGTCATGTTCCCCTGCAGTTTGATAATGTGCTGGACAGTCTTCAGGACGTCTCCGGCCATGGTCACGTCCCCACATACGTAAATGTGTCCCCCCTCCTCCTTCAGGCTGTGGTACACTGTCGCTGACAGCTGCTCGCGCAGGACGTCTTGAATGTATTTCTGACACGAGAGAAAGAAAGGTATCATTACAACAGTTTGCTGTGATAAGTGAAGAAGCAAACGTGTCTCAGAGTGTACAAGCTAACCATGTATTTTATTAATTACAAAATAGTTTTAGACTACGAGAACTAATCGAAAACTGGTACCGTTCCACTTTGTCCCATATAACTTTAATTTACAGTAGATTGAGTCGCAAAAATCGAATGATCCAATTGAGTTTGCAAAACACTGCGAAAGTACATGCATGAATCCATTCCGCCTGCATATTAGAGATACCTTTGGTTTCCCCGGCTCTCTGGAGTAAGCTGTGTAAAGTTCCTTAAACACCTCCTTGTTTTTAGCCTGGATGGTCTCCTCCTTGTAGATGTGATCCAACTGAGACTGTCTGCAGCCAAACACCAACGTCATGGCACCCGACTTAGTGCCTGTAGAGCAACATATGGATGTTCAATATTGATTGAAACATTTCTCTACACAAGTAAAAATCATATTTTAGATTGAAAAACTACATAGAAATAAGGCAAACATACCCTTGTTGTCCATGTCATACAATCTCTGTTGCCAGAAGCTTCTAAATGGGGCAATGCCAGTTCCTGGACCCACCAGTATACAAGGGACCCTGTGGTCTTTAGGAAGCTGGAATGATGGAGCGCTAAAAATAAAAGAAATATACTCAATTTAAATTCAGATATGAGCACCTGAGGTTAACTTAAACCACAAAAGAACCATATTCCATAAACACTACATTCGCTTAGCATGAAAGCTGATTACCACGCAATAAAATGCTCCATTGCTAAAGCTGAAGGAGACATTTAGGTTTACCTGCGGACAAAACACGGAACCATCTCACCCTCCTCTACCCGGTTTAGCCATGATGAACACACTCCATGGTGGATGGGGCCCTCTCCATCTGAAAGATACAATTACCAACTGAACATTTAACACTTCTCTGCTCGCCATGCTAACACAAGCATGTCAGCCCTGTCACTAAAGCCAAGGGCAGTACTCTGTAGACGTAAAATAATTGTAATTCAATTTATGGATAAACAGACCTTGTAGAACACTCCAAACACACTCATATGGACAAATACTGTACATATTACATGTGAGAGTATATTATATGTTATGTATGCTACAAGTGTTTGCTATAGACATATTTTAAACATTGACACCAAAATTATAGTGAAAGGTACTGTACAGTTATTATATACAGTACATTTTTATGTATACATATACTGTACAGTAGGCCTATACTGTATGTATGTAGGCAATGTATGTTTAAAGACAAATTCTACAAGCATTCCGAGCATTCAATGCATGGTCCTTGTACAGTAGCAGTCAACTACGAAGCCAACTGGGTTTCCAAGATAACGTTCAAATTGGAGACTCTTTTAAGCACCAAAGGTTTTCATATAAAGCCTGACTCATTTTACTTTTTTGCTTACTAGCAGGGCGCTTTCAGAAGTGGCTTCAAAAGAACCACTCTACTGTACCATGTCTGCCAGATTTAAATAAAAAAATACAAGACCACAAGGTGGGCTTACATTTATTTATCTAGCTAATGGGATGTTTAAAAGGCAATTTGAGCCTGGAAGCATGCTAGGCAACAATGGTAGAAAATAGTTAATAAGAACATTTGGCCAAATATGACCAGCTAATACCGGTATTTAAAGTACAGTAAGGTACAGCAGTAAGTGGCCTAACCTCTGGTGCTGTAGGAGACCACAGCCACAGTCAGATGGATCTCTTCTGGGTGGGCATCTGGGGAGGAGCTGATGGAGTAGTAGCGTGGCTGCAGGAGGGGCAACTGTGTCAGCAGCAACGTGGAAGACATCTGGATGGAAGGGAACTCCTCCAGCACCTCCACAAGCGTGGGGTTGTTGTACCACTTCCACTCCTCATACTCCTGCAGTCCCTGAGATGCCATGCGTGAAGTAGCACTATGTTAGCTACTGTCCATGAGTATTATTAATTCTGCCTCGCTTTTGGTTAGATGTATTTCAGGCTTTTCCCTTCTTTTATTTATTTGATATGTGTATAGTACTTACATACTATACTAATAGGCATACTGTATATTTTATACAAGCCTATCAGCTCTAAACGGCCGCTGGGCAAGGTTATACTTATATAAGGATAGAGTGACAAAAGCAACCAGCACTTAACCATTCCCAACTGTTGTGTGTGTAATGGATGACATTTGGATGTGATTCATTTAGCACACTAAAAAAATGGTTTTGTTCCCAAACATGGATTTGTTCCCAGCTCTTAATGAGCACTGTGACTGTCTTAATGAGGCTAATGCATTGTAATTCTGACACAGCAATTACAGCCGTTTAGCTCAAGTCAGAACAACAGAACCAGGACGTCTTCAGACTTGGGCTGTTAAATCTGAACTCTTCTGTGTTTTGAAATTCCCTAAGATTGAAAATCTCAATTAAGGAAAGTATGGAACCAATGGCAATGACTGTTCTGCAGAGGTACTTATTATGAATGTCCTCTCCCTCTGGCTTTTCAAAGTTAGAGCATTTTGAGTGTGAAAGCCTAACTGAATGACTCACTGCTAGGCCTTGGCCAGCATTTCTAATGCATTGATATACATGGAGAGTCGAGCTGTGGGAGGAACTGAAGGGGAATGTCTGTAGGTCACAGCTATCAAGGGTCTTCATTTTGAGCCGACTCACTCGTACACTATGTTCTTCAGAGAAAAGTGCATCCAATAAGCTTTCAGACAAGTGGTTCCCTTCTGATTTTGAATCTATTTGTATCTAGTTTTTCAGAACTAGATTTAAAACACTTTTAATGATGTACATGATTGTTTACAGTATGCCATTTTAAAAGTTATATAAAGATGACATATTGCTGATGCTATGCCAGCAAATTTACCTTACTGAGGAGCTCTAGTTTCTTTTTGTGCTTTTCATTGGTTGCCAGGGCAGTGAACTGCTGCAGTAGTACTGGGCTGGGGGGTGTGGTTATGTCCAGGAAGTATTGGAAGGCCTGGAAGATGGTGCATGGAGGAATACGAGTCTCGTCTGTCCAGTTGCTGATCACACCTGAGGGGAGGAGGGTTAAACTACACTGCATCATTCCACAATCACTGAGGAAAATTTCAAGAGTTCAGATGCAAACACCTCTAAGTCCATCTGAAACAAAGTAGCAATTAGCAACTTAAAACAACAATATTTATTAGGTCTTCATATTTGGGTTCACTCATATTACCTATATTACAATGAAAAGGCACTGAATAAAAGTAATATCTTACAAACAACGTAACAAATTATTTTAATATTGCCAAATAAAAAAAAACATGTCAGATGGAGTTTTTGCAACTCAACTCTTTATATTTTTTTACAGTATCTATATAAAGCATATAAAAGTATATACATGTTAAATACGTAATACAATATAGCATAATGTTGTTCCAAAGATACACTCCTCAGTTGTGTTTTGTGCATAACTCACTGTTTATATTCTGAAACTAATGTATGCGTGTGTATGGAGAGGAGAGAAGCACAAGCCACACAAGTGTTGGGGTGTTATTCCATACACAAATTGAGGAGTGTACCTTTAATGATCCTAGCTACATAATGATGGACCCTCACACCTAAAGCAGTATTTCTCTCATCCAGGAACTCCACCTTGATGATTTGATTGACAGGCGGGGCATCTTCAAGTTTATCTATGAGAGCTGTCACAAGATCTTCGTGGTTGCCAGAGAAAATGCCCAGATGGTCGCCAGGCCGATAACTTAGACTCTCGTGGTTATTTGTGTGTAGTCGCACAAATATGGTTGATCGGCTGTGATATAGACAGATATAGAGATGAATACCTCCATTTAATGTTAATAACTAAATTAAGTAAGAAAAATTTAACTTACTTTGATTTGGGACTTTGTAGATTTTTAGACTCTATCATCTTTGCTCCGTACACCTTCTTTTTGTGAATGCTGTATAAAGCTATTAGCAAAAACATTATTATTGATCACTTTCATTTATTCCATTATTATATATAATAATACAATATAGTACCTTGTGTCAGGGCAGGGGCTTCGGCTGTGTAGGTCAAGCGGAACTTGCTCTTCTTCCAGCTGCGGTCATTGCTGATCAAAGAGTCATTTGCCTTCTCGATGTTTACATCATCGCCAACACAGAACACGTCACAAGCAGCCTTGACATGCAAACACAGACCACTGACACTTTTCAAAGCATCTAGGTACTGGGTATTACTTTACAAAACAAGGAGAAACATCTATTCTCTACTCAGGCAGAAGCACATACAGTATATTAAATACTGACTTGACTAGCAGGACATTTTTAAAGAGCAGAAGAGTGGCTGTACACAATCAAGTCCACAGAAAACACCCAAAAGATAGATCTACATCAAGACGCGGAATAGCGAGTGGGAGTCATCTAGCAACAGGCTAATTACCATATTGACATTGTGATTAATTTGTGCGTACTCCACGCCTTCTGAGTCTGCGCAGACACCCAAGAAGGAAACAGAAATGTTGTGTGTCTATAGATACTGTAATCCATTGCAGGTCTGAAGATGATATTTACGATTACCATAGGTTTTTACAACTTCTAATCTAAATGTGTCCCATTGCATCTGCTCGGGAAAACATGGACGTCTGCAGCAATCTGTTGTTTATAGCAAGTCTCTAAACTTCACCAATCATTTACTGAGGACAAGTAGCTATCAATTAGGCTATATTTGTCCACAGCGCCATTAGTCAAGGGAAACGCTAACGCTAGAGCAGCTGATTTAACAGATCATCACACTAAGAGAAACGGAGGGAGTAGGCTATAGACTACACAAACGTTATATAAAGTAGGAATATCACAGATGTTTTTGCTTATTGCCAACTGTGTGCTCCCACGGCGCCACATTGCTGTGACGTCATGTGTGATTATATTGGTGAACTCTGGCTTGAGAAATCTTGCCAGAGCTTCCGACTTGGAATTCTGACTTGAAAGAGCGTTCCATTGCATTTTTCTGTCAGAGGTAATTTTTTCCCGATTTCTGAGTACAATGGATTGCTCCCTTCTGCTGACAAGCTTTATGGAGATGCTAATATAATTTTCCAGCAGGACTTCATGGGACCTGCCCACACTGCCAAAGGTAATACCTGGTTTAATGACCATGGTCTTACTGTGCTTGATTGGCCAGCAAACTCACCTGAGCTGAACCCCATAGAACATGTATGGAGTATTGTCAAGAGGAAGATGAGACACAAGACCCAACAATGCAGACGAGTTGAAGGCTGCTATCGACGCAACCTGGGCTTCTATAACACCTCAGCAGTGCCACAGGCTGATTGACTCCATGCCACACCGCATGATGCAGTAATTCATGCAAAGGAGCTCCAACCAAGTATTGAGTGTATGTACACGATCATACTTTTCAGAAGGACGACATGTCATATTCAAATTATCTGAGATACTGAATATACTGTAAGGTTTTCATGTGCTGTAAGCCGTAATCATCAAGATTAAAACAAATACAGGCTTGAACTATTTCAGTTGTGTGTAATTGATCCACAACATGAGTTTAATTTTGTCAATTTAATTATTGAAATTAATTAACTTTTCCACTATATTGTAATTTATTGAGATGCACCTGTATGCTAGTTTAGATCCACTCTATATATTTATTTTTATATATGATATATATGTGACATTCAAAAAATGTTTATGAGGCATTCTGCATACAGTATCTATGCCATATTTTAAACTTCCATGTGCAAATTGTTTTGTATAACATGAATTAACAGTAAGTTGTAAGATAACAAATGCTTACACTTTACATATGTACACTATGAGACCCAAAACATTTGACTTTGAACTAAATCAAATTGGTTAGAGAAACTAATAGTGAGGAGAGAGATCAATGTATAGGCTGATCAAAGTAAATGATAAGTCGTGGTTTTGTATCAGAAATTTCTCTGATGTCAGTATTACACATTTTAAGGGTTGAACTTAATGGTAATTTATAAAATAGTGTCATAAACATATCACACCGTACATCTGACTCAGCTCATAATCACTAAATGCAACAATACTGTATCTGCACATAGACGTGCATCCCCACCATTCCAATGTTGTTATAACTGAACATGAAGTGAAACATGGCACAAGGCTTCCAAGAAACAGACCTTAAAAACCTTCTTGGCCCAGGTTCTGAAGGCCTCCTCCTGGCCACACAACTCATCTCCCTCCCCCATGCGGAGGATGCGTTCCCCTCCTAGCTCCTCAAACAGCGTGTCCACGGCGTGGGCAAAGGCGCAGAAGTGTGGGTAGGCCCTCGAGCCGAGTCCAAACACTGAGAACCTAGAGCGAGAGCAAATGCTTTCAGGAACAGACTTAAGCGCTAATATGCTAGCACAAGTATACCACAGCAAAATGTTCAAAATGAGCCAATTACTTGAAAATGGAAGCTGTTTCCAAATATTGTGGTTTGAAATGATGCACAAACAGAAATGAATGGTTTAGTGAACCCACGCTTGGATGGAATTACACAAAATCCCATTCTCAAACATGCGTTCTCTTCGGTTTAGCGGAAACACGCCCTTATCATACACATAATATATGATAAGGAAATTCATATAGCCTATCATCGTTTTAATTGGGAATATCTAGAATTCACGTTTGTGTTTTGTCAGTTGTCAAAGACGTCTACCCTGGATTATAAATTATTTGTATACAATTAAGGTAATGAACACAAACAGAACACGGGGGGCAGGATGTCTAGTGGTTTGGGTGTTGGACTTCCAGCCAAAAGGTTGTGTGTGTGTGTGTGTGTGTGTGTGTGTGTGTGTGAAGAGCATTAGTAATCACAGAGAAGGATCATAGGGTAGACCATTGTGAATTTAAACTCAATAATATATATTTTTTGTTTTAAATGAAATTAAAATACAAAAAAGTGAGCTGTGTAGATCAGTGTCATTGGTAATAAAGAGAGTAAATGCATTAGATGTATGCTACCCAAAGGGATAGAGACTGCCTGCCACAGGCCGTTTATATGTCTAGCAAGGTGATTAGGATTAACGACACTCCTGCAGGTGAGAGAAGAGGAGAGGAGACCAGGCCCTTGAGGGCCGTCATAGTCATGTACGCCTGGCTGGTGATGGCTGGACCCTGGAGCAGCTGAGCCAAGTCCTATAGGAACCCCATGCCCCCCTTACAATATCAGCGCTAAAATCCTTCATGCTCACATGCAGTGAACATGTTGTCATCAATAATTTCCATCAAAATTACCCCATTTGTGTTCTTGTCCAGTGGGGAGCAATACAATTAGAAGTACAACCATTAGCCACAGACGTGGGTGTCATTGTCAATAGCATTCATAAGCAGAACTTCTGGTGGTTATCTGTGAGCACTCAACGCTATCAGTTAGAAGGCGATAAAAAGCCTCTCAGAACAATAGGATATTGTTGTATACCATTTGTACTGTTTTGTGTTACCTCACAGAATGAATGCCAAAGAGTAATGGTTAATTAATTAGATTGCAGTGGTACTTTTGTGATAACACTGCATAATTTACCTGACATTGGCGAGAGGTCCAGTGCTCTCAAAGTGGACCCTTGCATCTGGCTCATCGCTGGAGGATTTACGTGTGTCGGAGTATGAAGACACGCTATTGAAACGCACCTTATAACTCCTGCAAAACAGTAAAGGGTGAGCAAAGTGGACACATTTCAAAGAGCAAACTGCAAATAGAACAAACTGTGATACACATACTTCCTATCTTCTGTGTTAGATGTTGGGTGGCGCATCTCCATCAAGGCAGCACCAAATTTCTACAGCAAATAAGGAAATGTTATTTTCCATCATCCAGTATATATATGTGTGACACAATTTCTTGCATTTTATTTGGAGCAAATACCTCTCCATTTTCAGGTGGGTCGCCATTTCCAAATGTACTGGTCACTGCTAAAACCAGGGTCTCATGTTCCAGGTCTACAACATCATACTCATCCATGGACATTACCTAATATTTACAAAAACGAAAATCACTGAAAACACTTGGAAGAGGACAGCTCAAACTCCCCTCATGGTACAGTATCATATATTTGACTTGGTCATAATAAGTCCGGATAAAGCCAGTCAAATAACCAAATGCAGTAGTACCTCCAAAATAACTTTAAAAGTCAATTGGTTGAAGGATCATTAAAGAAGTAAATTAATGAAAACCTCTATTTTTAAGTTAAGGTCTAAATACTGGTATTTGGGGTGTGCATATTTGGGACACATTTGGTTAAAAGGTGTATATTTGAAATGTGCAAATGTTAGCAAACTGCATACAGCATCAACAGATTGCAGGTGTTTCATGCAGGGTCTGTACACACCCAGTTCTGAGACGTAATAATCCACATGAACTATTTCTGAGCTGTGTTTTCAAATAGTAATACTTTGTACTGAAGTGTTAATAATAATAGACATGCTTTTTCAATGTAACTTTCCAGTGCCTTTATGGGCCCAAATGCTCAGTGTAACTAGTGTAGACACGTGTGGCCATGTGGCGGAACATGAGCAGTAATGGTCACTCCGTCTTGTCTGTATAATTATAATGTGCAGCTGTCATGCAATTGCCTCCATAGATCTATATCACCCAACTCTGTTTATTCAACAGCAGGAGTATATCCACCCTCAGAAACATGACAGGCCTGAGAAATGCCATTACACAGGCCATAACACAGGCCATAACACAGCCTTCAGCCTGGCGACAGGTACCACACGCCCCAGGCAAGCATTCTCATCTAGCCACGCTCACATGCATGCCCAGCAATCTCTCCTAGTGTTATTGATTACCTGGGGAGGAGACGCGCCCTGGGGCCAAGTCACCACATCATTGAGAACACAATGTCCCCATGTTCTGTGTATTCATTGCTGTTGTTTTCTTCCCTTTGCCATTTATTTTTTATTTATTTTAAACACATTTACAGTACACAGCTGGGTGTGCCTCAGGATGTCTTCTTAAACTACAACTCAACGCTTCCATGATTCAATCTTGCCTCCCCCGGCAGCGCTTTGTGGCATAACTGTTTTGCCTTTACCCTCACTGGCTAGCATCTGTTCAAACTCATGTATAGGATTAATGCCATTCGTCTCCAAACTCGTCCTTTCAGCATATTTTTAAAATAGGGCTACAGTGTGGTTCCCTATTTAATTTATTATGGGGCCCTATTTTAAAAATATGACATTTTTAATTTTTCTGAAAAATCTAGAATTACCCTTGTGGTTAAAATCAGTGTTACAAAATGCTGTTGTGGTCTGAAGTGAGTGCTTGCCCACCTCCTCCACACATAGTTGATGTGGCACTCTGCCCTCCTATTACAAGGTTGGTTGTGCAAAGGCTTATTAATTAATCACTTATTGTTTTATTTTAAAGCCAGTTTTCTGGAATAATATGAGGTGATGACTTACCTTTGCGTCAAAGGCATGCTTGAAGATTTCGCAGAGAGTTTTGGCATCATTTTGTGATTTCCCCGTCTCTGTAGCAAACAGAATAGTAGCTTTAACCCTCTTAGCCATGGCCTGGCCCATTAGCTTGGCTGAGAATTTCACTGCCCTGTAGATGAGACAGCAGGATACATTCAGACAGTAACAAAAAGACAAAACAAGAAAGAGCAAGCTGAACTGAGAACAGTGCACACAACAGAGCAATACATATTCATACACAGTACAAGAATGTGCAAATTTCAACCTCTCACGCCATGACAAGGAATCCCTCAGCTCCCCTGCCCCCCACCATTGTTCAGAGCTAGCAAGTCGTGTGCTATGTGGCCGTGTGGTTCACTTCAGCAAGCATCATGTCAAATTTGTAAAATGGATGGCAATTGTGATTACCTACTAGCTTGACATAGCCTCAAGGCGATTATATTAATAGCATAGAACACATGCACACAATTGCACACAAACACACTCCACTTAAACAAAGAGCTAAGTTCTGATTACACCCTGAGGGGTTGATTGGCTGAATTATATCCCTGAGTACACAATCTTCTTCCTCCTGTCACTCTTACTTGGGTGGCCCTGTATTATCTAATTCGCATGCTATTATCATATTCTATTATCCTTGACATTCAACAATGTCGTTATCACCTAAATGTTGACACTTTCCCCTTTAGACTTCACTTGAGATATCAGTAGCCTAACTCTGTATTTCAGATACTGTAAATCTTCCCACTTTCTATACTATTGAAAGAGTGGATTTTAAAGTATGCACTAACTTGGCTAGCTTCTTGAATCCGATAGCTCTTTTCTTGGTGGGTGTACCGTTCACCCCTTTCCATACGTGGTTATTCCAAGGATCAGCCTATAGAGGTGGTGAAAGAAAGGACAAACTGATTTAACGGTAAGTATTGATTGCATATATCCTCCTCCTCTGAATGCTTTATAGAAATCTTGTGTTTCGGACAAAGAAAACTATCAAATGATCCCTTTCAACATAAAGAATTTTCTGTGAATTTCTTAAAATTCAAAGGCTTCACCAAACTACTGTAACACGAATGACACGTTTTACAACTTAAACATGTTTACATTAAAATGTTGCTAATATGAAAATTATTTAACTCTTCCATGGCTTTTCACACAGTGTTTTTAAGCAGGGTTCTAAGGTCCCTATCACACAGAGATGTGTTGCCAGAAGCAGGTCCCCAGCAAAACCAGTGTTTTTCTATGGTACCGTGCGCCTGGCATCGCGCCAGGCTTTGCGTTTTTCTAGTGCCTTTAGATATGCTTGAAAGTAAAGACATTCTCAACTTTCAGCGCAAGGTGCGGAGTCGTACTGCTAGGGCTGGCCCAGGCAGCTAATCTCTATGTAATTGGGGCCTTACCAACGTGCTTTTGACGCGGCCGCACCTACGCACCTATAGCTGTGATGTTCGGCCTATGTGTGCAGTACATTGAAACTAACCTCCTCTTAGCTTGAACTAATTTTAATAACTTTAGCTGTGACAATGTGCTGTACAGTAACAACCGTAGTGGGCATTTTTAAGTAATGTAGAAGCCACTCCTCACCAGTGTTGGGCAGTAACTAGTTACTAGTATCTAGTTATTGTAATATTATTACTTATTTCAGTAACTAGTAGTGTAACTAATTACTTTTTCCAAAACAGTAATAATATTACAATTACTAATCCAAGTAACTAATATTTACTGCGTTACAAGAACAATATTTCTGTTCCTAGCAAATTTAGGGTAGGCTAACTGTCCAATCATCTGGTTTGAGAGGCTTCAGTGTTTTCACTTTGGCTGATTGTTGACTCCTAAGGATAAGTATTGTTCCAATGAAGAGGAATCAATTCTAAAATGAACTGGCTACACAAGTTGACAATTTTCAGAATGGGCGAGGCAGGGTAGTGATTGTGAAAGTAATATAGTAATGTAACTACCGTAGTAATGTAATTAATTACTTTTAATACCCAGTAATAAGTAATGTTATTACTTTTTGAAGGAGTCATAAGTAACTAGTAACTTATTACAATTCCTGAGTAACTTGCCCAACACTGCTCCTCACCTGGTACTCAAAAGATGGTGTGAGGCGATAGTTCAACAACTCCTGGTGGAAGACGGGTGTAATGCTTCCGGACATGGGTGGCACAATCCAAACCCAGTCTCCGGGACAGCCTCCTCGCACACGGAACTCATTCTCCATGTGTTTCATAAAGGACTCTGTGGCTGAGTGGTGGTCCACTATGGTCACTTTGGCAGACTGGGGGGATGGGCTATTTAAGGCTTGGGCAATCTATTTACGGTCAGCTACAATGTCTGAGTTTATATACGGAAATACAACAAATCCATTAACATTTGTATTTTATTACGGACAACTGGACTGCAAGCATTAAGACCATGTCTCACAGCCCCTCAAACCTATATCCTGACCCCATTTGGGCTTCCAACCCACATCTTGAAAACCTCTGTAATTACAACACGTAATAGAGGATCAGTGTTATATGCACTGGCACTTTGCATTAGAACATACCTGAAAACTGTAGAGAACTGCAATATTAATTTCCACTAGTGCTTGGTCTTTCCATAGGGAAGACGTCTTCCTGGTGTCTAAGGCCATCATGTTAGCTACCTCCTGTATGATGAGAATATATTGATGAAATCACTACATTATAACTGAAATGCTTTACTATAGAGCTTTAATATACATATTTTTAATTGATAAAACGGCATTTTCATTACAAAAAATGTCTCAGCACCATTTTGATTCCTTACCAGGAAACATTTTTAGAGAACATTACTGTACCTCCAGTATGTTGTAGCGTGAACTATCACAGAAGTCCCTCACACCGATCTCTGTGCCCATGTACCAGCCACTGAAAGGACAACCAGTGAACTCCAGACCACCGATCTCCAGTAGCATGTTGGAGACTGCTGGAAGCCCATACCACTTCAAGTTAAGATCCTTGAACCACTCGTACCTGTCCAGCACACCACATGTTCACATTTGAGGAGCTTTAGGAGTAATGGTGAAAACTATACTGTACATACATAACAAGCAGTTCAAATAATTGTAACGATACCTACAATACTGTAGGCTACTGCACATGCACAAGCATGCAATACACTTACACTTACAGCCAGTTTACTGCAGCCTATCCTGCAGAGATACAGTACTTCAACAGCAATTATTCAATGAATGACGCAGAGACACCAGATAATAATAAATACTCTACACAGCAAATTGAAAGAATTATGAACGGGCAGCAGGCTGAATCAGCCATGAAACACAATAAAACAAACACATTTATTAGCTGGATAATTTGCTATTATTGTGTTATTTTTTTCCAAAGAACGGTCTATCCAAAAATGTAAATGTTATCCAACTATGTTTGTACATTCAACACACAATTGAAAAATCTTTCCAAAAACAGTTCCATTTTAAACAAACCATTCTCAGGTTTCCGTCAGCAGTACAACACGGGTGATTGAAATCTAAAAGCCCTACACAATACCTAGTGTGCATAATTATACATTTCATTTTCTTTTAGGTTTCACTCTGCAAATGATCCCACACTGTGAAAGCACATTAAGCTCTTTGAGAGGCCTTCAAGCAGCTCCCACCATGTACAACAGCAGTTCTATTGTTCTATTTCCCTGAAGGGAAAAGGACAGCGTTGCTTTCTGGCTAGCTGAGCCTCAGACCATTGCCACAATGAGATGTTGCCGTGCCAACCTGGCTCCAGAGCTGAGGGCCATCTGATGCCTGCTAAGGAGGAGAGATGCCAGCTTTGGGCGCTTGGCAGAGAGATTTGTGGACAGGGATGACTCTAGTGATGGCACAGTGTGCATTTGTGTAGGTGTGAGAGGTGAACGGCAATACTATCTATCTAGGAAGTTTTGACAGAACTGCAACAGGTACTGAACGCTGCTTCGTACTGTATACCCTGTCACCATAGATTATCAAGGATTTTCTCTAATATACAGAGGACAAACAGAAGATCAAAGTAAACGCGATCAGTAACGAGTTCCTTGGTTACTAGAAGAGTTGGCATAGCAACGTCTCGCAGTGCCTTACTGGAATTAGCATGGTTAGAATTATCAAAATGCTTGGTTGTTTGCTTCTCTGCACATTCGAGTTTCTCTATTCTCAGGTATGCATGACAAACCATTGTGTTTTACTTACTGTACTGTACTTACTGTACTTTTAAAACAACTGGAGATGTGTCTTGGACATTGTAAAGATATTATTTACACACATAATGGTATTATGTGTGGATGTGGGACAGAACCATCCTGGGTGTGTATTCTATGTAATACTGTACATATATAATCACTGATATAAATCTAAGGCTGTAAATGTTCATGTTCTGAAGCTCCCCTGATGGCGTGAAGGTTTCATCAACTCACTTGGGGTGTGTGATCAGCACCTCCAAGATGAGATCTTCAGGTATCTCAAACAGCTCTGGGTCATTTCCCCCGGCTTGCAGCAGCAGAGGCAAGATGTCAAAACGCCCCTTTGGAGCCTTCCAGCCTTGCTGTATGCAGATCTAATGAACAAAAGCAAGTGTCTCTGCTGCTCCTATATAGAAAGCAGTCACATACAAAAACAGTAGCTACCATCTACCTCAGTGAATTCAACATTAGCGGGGTCTCCCATAATCAGTCCCTCTGGCTGCTTGTATCCTGCATAGCGAATGAGCTGATTGTTCCACACCCGAAAGTCATGTTTTCCATCTGTACGTTGAGGGAATATAGTAATGGCTGACCTGAACAAGACATACATTTGATTAGCCATTAGCAAAAGCAAATACGATGATATGCATGAAACTGATTACTTCCTGTTGATTGCATCAAAAAACTGATGTAATGTAGGCTGTTAGACATTTTAAATGATAAAAGACATTGTAATGATTTGAATCTGGATCCATCTCTAGCATTTTTATATGACAAAAAAACATCAGTATTTCCAGGACAATCTCTCTCTCTCTCTCTCTCTCTCTCTCCATCTCTCTCTCTCTCTCTCTCTCTCTCTCCATCTCTCTCTCTCTCCC
>JAODUK010079167.1:0-15633 GCA_027564635.1 Typhlichthys eigenmanni | reverse complement strand
AGACAGAGATAGAGAGAGAGAGAGAGAGAGAGAGAGAGAGAGAGAGAGAGAGAGAGAGAGAGAGAGAGAGAGAGAGACTGACGAAAGTGAAGGGTTGCCATGCGATAGCTTCCCAGTAGGGTGCATATCATTCTTTGTGAACCCTACAAACATGGCAACGCGCGCCTGTTAACAGCCTGCGTTGCCAAGCCAGTGATGTACAGTATTTCCAGAGCATAGCATTTGGTAGCCCGACAGGGAGTTCATTAGTGGTCACAAAGGGCTCTGGGAGTCGATTGGCGTAGTGCTTCACTGTATTTTCTCCTCATTAGCTAGTCAAGAGCACTGGCCACGTCTCCGACAGATGCAATCCTGAACTAATATAATAATATCATGTAATTCACATCACATATCATGCTGTTATTTGTTGCTGTGATTATCACTATAACCCCATTTAAATTGTTAATGTTTTGCTAGTCTCATAAAGTAATAGGGGATACGGCTAAATCCCAGACTCTTCAAACAAATAAAATACACCAAATTATTAATGGTGTTTAGGCTGGACGAAACCTCAAGCAAACGTTCGCAAACAACAGTAGGTTCACATACCAAACATGGCAAGTCTCAGCATAGCCCTCATCAACAGAGGCTGCATCAGTGAGTTGCTGCAGACAGCCAGATGCTTATTAGCTATAGGTCAAGTATGTTAGGTTTGCCTACTCCCCTAAGAGGAAACATGGCAGGGGAAGAGAGTGATGGGCGTATTGAGACAGCTAGAGGATTATCCCGGGACTGGGTGTGGCATGCTGAGAATGATAAAGGCAGCCTGTGATTCAGATCCTGTAGAGAAAAAAAATGGATTAAATTAATTCATGAATTAAATAAAATGCAGTATTATTCACTACCGTTTAAAGTGAGACATGGGAACCGTGACTTTCATTGCTCTGATCCTCCTCACACTTCACGATCATTAGGATAGTCTAACGATTCTAGTGTAATCTTTCAAGGCAGATGGTCATGGGTTTGATCCCCAGAGTTGGGCATGGAGTTCAGGAGTCCTTGCCTATTATCAGATGCACAGTATTACGTGTAATTGTACTCATTTAAAGTTATTACAAATGAACAATTATATGAACATGTGATCTGAGACCCATTACACCAACTGTGTTATTGGAATGCCCTAGAAAGAATTCCTATTCTTCCAAAATAGCATTTATTCGTAATGAGTTGGAATGCCACATCTGCATTCGGATTATGAAATATTACAGGGCAGCAAGAGAAAAGATTTAAGATATAACAGCAAGTGAGTCATCGCCTCTTTTCCATTTTATTCATCACTCATCTTTAATTAAAGGAACGAACCGTTTAATTACAAAGACAAACGGCTGTTCAATATACGTACAGTAGCAGAACAGCACGTCATGTACATAGCCCTGTATTCATAACATATGGCACAATCATTTTTTAAAGATGTTAGAAATAGGTTATTACTTTATACTAGTACTGTATTTTTAGACTAAGGTCAGTTTGCAAACATTTCTACTTTGGCCTTGTTCTTTGAAAGGCAAAAGCATCGATCGTCCTGGGCTCACATTGCCCTTTACATCCAAAGATCTTTGTATTGCGCTGCAGTCTAGTTAGATGTCTGAGAGAAATAAGGTTTCTAGGCTGTAGTATGTCTGACTCAAATAACACTTTATTAGAATCAGGCTGACAAACACAATCGAAAAATTATTCAAATGTCTAATGGTATAAAACATTAAAAAAGGTATAGTCAGTGATTGTAAGATGATACAGTTTTATATCTACTTGTGACTGCTATCTGCCTGTTCTGTGTGTGTGTGCTGAATATAATAAGTTAGTGTTTCTACACATCACTGGCTATGTAAATGCACCTCAAAACAGTATCCTAGCCTTCACAATGTGTTTCCGATATGTGGTGTCGGAGCTTCTGAGGGTGCACTCTGTGGCAGGGAGAGGTGATTTAGTTTCGACCGAGTTAAAATATCAACAATCTTTCTCCAGAATTGCACTTTGGTAAAACCTTATAGTACCACTGTACCAAACAGAAGCTCATATAATGAAGCTGTTCAATATCACCTTCATTTTGTCAATCAAATGTAAACACAAGTAGGCCTTACCAAACAATTGCAATTTTAACCCCATATTGGCCCTGTACTGAACTCGACATGTAGCAGTATGAAAAGAAACAAGTCAGAAAACCTAACAATACCTTGACATGCTATTTACAGTAAACAGTTCATAAATGGCACTCTGGCCTATTATTAACCCCAGGCAACACAAAATGGCTATCAAACACACAAGTTCAGGGGGACGACAGGTACACAATATAGCAGCCCAGGGGGTTGTGTTGTGTCTGTACTGTATGTGCTAGTCAAGGGTAAAGCTGCGTACATACAAGTACAAAGTGATGCCTCGCCATGAGAGATAGATTAGATCATGGAGCTGACAGCAGCAGTCAACACAATGTCATTCCTGTGTCAGGAGACACGTCAGGAGATAAAAGGTGCCGTTCAACTAGAAGAAAGAATCAAGGAAAAGAGGCCCTGATTGGTCAGAAATAAATAAGCATGGTGAAACATTTTAATCGACTAAGGCGTGGGCTATCGACCAGAGCACACATTCTCATGTGTCGATGTCAGATTCTTTTTCAACATGCACAGAGAAAGGTAAGTTAGCAAAACGCAAGGCGGTATTTGGGGAATTTGACAAAAAGTGTATTAGCTTACAATTAGCTTGCAATAGCTGAGTATACCTTTAAGCTCACAAAGCACACTAATTTATTCTAATGCTCTAATTTTAACTCGCTACCAGAAGATATCATATAGGGTTGATGTTCTACTTACTACCAACTCTTCACCTCCCGCAGCCCATGTTGTTATTTAAACTTTTAAAATGTCTCGTTAGCAACATAAGAATGTCATATTTTGACGTGCTCCAGGTGAGACTGCGTTGCAGCTCTGCATTTAAAATGTCATGAGGTGCCTCATAAAGGTTTGCTCAAAATCAAACCAAACTGCGTGAGGGAGAGCTTGAGAAAGAAAGCAGCGTGTGTGAGCGTGAAGTGTCCTGTGCAGAATGGAATAAAATGGTATAGGACATCTGTCAAAACAGATACTAAATAAAAAGGCACACTTTTTTTATTAATAACAAATTTAAATATATATATAAACCTCTCTGAGCTCTGATTAGTTTAAATGTATGTCAAATATTCCTACTGTGCACACAAGTACAACAATAACAAAAGATACGGTATTGTGTTTACTTGTACTGAAGCAGAGGGCTAAACCAACATTTAAATAAGTAGGCCTTTTTTAGTAGTGCCCTGACATAAAGTGTGTGAGACGTAAATACAATGTGCGTGAGCTGCAGCAAGAACATCCTATGAAGAGAGCAGTAATCCATTGGCCGTGCAGACAGTAATGAGGCTTCCCTGGTGGGAGAGACGAGGATCAGAGACAACCTGGGATTCCCAGGTAAAAATATTGTTCAAAGAGGATAGGAGAGGAAATACGGAATAAAACCAGAGATGTCTTCATTTCATAACGACTCAATCAATGTTGTCTACTGTGAAAGTTATTTGATGGGTTTAAATACTCCATATCAAAATGATAGTGACAGTGTTTCCTCCTCCAATGCCCAGTTCGCATCGTGATCTTAGTCCAGTCGAGCGGCACCAGATTATCACGCTCGTGTTTAGTACGTTTTTTTTTTTTAGGTCAGCCTGCCTTGAAGAGAACAGGCTCAAACATTGCTCAGAAACGTTTGTTCGCCCTGCTATCTCCCTGCTGGCATTATCATTTGCTACAATGAACGGGCTACTTAACGAGCAGCTGTATGAGCTATTCCGCCTATCTGCGCTGTCGCAGGACTATAATGTGTCAGTCAGGCTGTGGAACAACAGCCTTGTCTGCTTTGCTCCTATACTAGTGTGTAGGTGCATTTTTGTGCGTTTTTCTATCTTTATTTCTCTGTTTGTGTGTGTGTGTGCGTGCTAATGCGCCATAGAAACCATCTGCTCCCGGTGAGAGAGCATGAGTCACAGGCCAGCTCTGAGCCATGGCGTCTGCTGTGAAATCTCCACCCCACCAGCCTCTTCACACCTCTCTCCTCATCTATGTTCTCTCCTCTATCCCCCCCCCCGTCATAAACACCTCTTCCGTCGGGTTCGCTATCCTTTAACGCCGTCCCGTCCCGTGACCATCCAATCAAATTTGATCATATCCGATGACACGGCCCTCCGTTTTTGCATCGAGACACTGTCGCCTTGATTTGCCCTGTTCGATGCCTCTCCGGCTGTTATCTGACCAAGGAGGGGGAGAGATACTGCCCTGTGTGTTCTGCTGATATGCTTTGTATCACGCAGACACTGTGGCTTCATCTGCTGCCTATCTCTGCACACCCATGTAATGCAGACTGACAGTCACAGCGTAATGCAGTACACACAAATACACACACGCACGTGCACGCACGCAAACAGGGCAGATTACAAATACCCACACACGCACGCACAACGCACGCAGATTATTCTCCCATTTGACACCTTTATAGATGTGGCTAAAGGGAGGATTGAGGTCATGGCTAATCAATGTCACGTCAAATGACACGCTCCGTCAAGGCAGCACGTGCATTCAAGTGTTCTGCATGAGGCATAAGAGCATGTGCGCGCACGCACACACACAGGCAGCGAGAATCAATTAAGGCCATGTCAGTTGCGCTGCAAGGTCACCTTGCTACCGTGTGTGTGTGTGTGTGTGTGTGTGTGTGTGCTTTGCATGTTTAATCCCCTTGAGGAAAAGTGATAGACGAAGGTCAACATATTCGAACAATACTCATGACTTGTGATTGCTTGACCACCAAAGACCATATGGACGGTTACTAACGCCATTAGGCAACAGAGTTCACCATGCTCTCTCACACGGACACACGCTGAAGAGGTACCACTGCTCAGAATGAGGTTCACTCTTGAAGTCATAACTGTGGAGAGCACACACGCTTGGGACCATCTCTAACCCACTTTGCCACATGCTGGCCATCCTTCTCTGCTCTATTCCATAATGACTCCTCATCCACACCATCCAGAGCCCTAATGGAAGCTCACTAATCAATGGGACAAAGTGTGCAACTAAGCCCCGCCCTTTCTTCTCATCAATGCTACAGAAGGTAGGGCCGTTTTTTTTTTTGGGTTGCTTTATCGCGGCGTCTCCCCAGACACCTTTGATGGGAGGATCTGTGAGTGCTCACCTGTCAATCTGTCTGTCCTTTGATCTGAGCTGGATGGCTGTTAAGACGAGGCGTAGCTCTCAAACTGGGAGAAGGTTACATGAACGCGAGGCGAGATAAATACCGCATGAAGGTGCACGTGTGATCACACAGCCAAGCGCGAGCTCACACACATACACTCAATGCAAATGATTGCACACTGAAACATCCAAACGTGAATGGGAGATTATTAGAAAGGTTCCCTATTGACCTTATTCACACGGCAGACATCTTCCTCTGACGTCACGCTCACAGGGGGTGGGAAATCGGATTCATAATAGCAGCGACAATAAGTTGACGTTCAAGGGTTTCCTTGGCGGTTTCCCACCGAGCCATCTTCAGAGGAAGATGGCTGCCGTGTGAATAAGGTCAACTGAAGGTCAAAGACAGGAGTTCAACCGCAGCATGGATAAAGGTCACACACCCCAACAAACAGACCGAGTTGCTCAGAAAGACACACACAGACTGACACTGACGCACACAGACACATGTCAATATGCCTGCACCATGCGTACGCATAAATAACACAATGCACACAAATGAAAGCGAACAACAAAGGGCGCTGATCTGTCGTCTCTCAGGCCTCAATGCTTTAGATGAATTATTGGGCTTCATTAGCCCATACGACAAGAAACAAGAAAATGCACCTTGTGCATCATAATATCATAGCCTACTCATTGTGAAATGCATGGCTTTTGATCTATGGTTATTATATTACTGCAATTGCCGCTGATAATCCTCAAACACACTTGTAGCTGTGTCTTGTCCCCTTGTAAATCTCATAACAAACACACAGTATTCTCTCAGACCAATCGATCAATTCACACGCACACAACAAACACACAAATGCCAATACCGATATCATTGTAAGTATACCAACACAAACGTTTTTAGAATTGATTAAGATTCTTCTAATGCAATCGGTTGATGGTTAGAGGAAAGCCACGGACAAAATGACGACGAGAGACAAACTAGGCTACTGAACAGACTCCCTTGCCGTGACGTATACTGATGCATATCCCGGATCTCTGTAAATGTACACTTAGAAATTAGTCATTTCCAAAAGTGCAACTCTCAGCAAATGCCGGTCATGTTGAAACCCAAGAGGGTTGTATCCCCTACGCATATATTGCATGGCTGTATAGAAGCCACCCCCACACCTGATAGCAAGAGGAGAGAATGAGGAAAGATGTGATGACGTAACTGAAGTGTGTGAGAGTGCCTACGTCAACTGTAACTGGGAGAAAAGCAAGCCATCATTTATGTAGGTCATATCAAAAACACATGCAGCCAGCATGTCAGTGACACACGCAGACAATCAACCATTACATTCCTTTTGTAAGGTTATACATTGTGCTTTGCACTGTGTAAAATCAATAATGGGTACCATCATGTATCGTGATCTTGGATGACAACATAGGCCTAATGTTTTTTTTTTCCCAAATCTGAGCTATTGGGGTAAGGGTGCTAAAATGGTACTAAAATAAATCTTCAGGAAGGTAGAGCTCTGCAGAGAAAGCAAACTGTACCGTAATGAGCGTGGGAAGCATATGGCTGGGTTTGTATAAAATGCAAACTATATTCACAAGGGGAATACAGGAAGAAGGTTAAACAAAACAAACAAGGCATACAGTGGATGATCATGAGTCATACATTCCAAGATAGCTGTGAGTTATCCTTTCATTTGTATAAAAGTACATTGAGATTGATTTCTGTTTACAGTAGGCCTATAGAATCACTCTAATACTGTCTTAATCTCTTCCTTTATTAAGGTACACTATGTAACCAAAACATAAATAAAATGGGTAAATAGATTATGTTAAATGCTTAAATTCACACACTAGCGCAAGTCAAAATAGAGCTGGTCCCACTGAAACAGAAGTTGCCATGTGTACTTATGAGGTCAGCGTGCGTCTAGAGCAGTGGATGTCGGTATAGAGCCAGAGAACACTGCTTATTGAACTGCTAAGCCGCCGTGCACCAGTACAATGCAGACGGAGGACTCGCCACAAAAACACACTTACGCTGAACTGTCCTGCAGTGGTCGCTGAGGGTGCTGTCGCTCAATGGGGCCGAGGATGCCGAGGAGGCCGAGGAGGCCGGGGACACGCTGGAGCTCCGGACAAAGCCGAAGGCCGCCAGGCGCCCGGTGGGGAGGCGGCTGGAGCTGAAGCCTGGAGGACGCAGGCCTGATTGGCTGGCTGCCTTGGGAAGCAGCGACCTGGAGGCCGGGGCCTGGGGCTGGGCTGGGCCTGGAGATGGGGCCGGGCCGGAAGAACCATGGTCCCCTGTTGGAGAGGCACAGGCGGTTTACTTAACTTCTGACAGAGCGCCCTATGGCAGTGAAGGGAGAGGTTGTGGTTGTTTTGATCCAGATCAAATACCAACAATTCTTCCCCAACATCGTTGACTCCACATTAAAACAAATAAAATTGGCAAATCCATCAATCCCTGCTAGTTGCAGCGATACCACCGTGAACAGATACAGTAAACAAATAGATGGTATACACTGTAACTGTAGGTTATGTGTGTGTGTGTGCGTGTGTGTGCGTGTGTGTGTGTGTGTGTGTCTGTGCGTGCGTGTGCGTGTGTGTGTGTGTGTGCTTGCGACACTGCAGTAAACACACAGCTCTAATACCAGATACAAGCATGAGGTTCAATAAAGCCATAATGTTTATTCCCACTATAAATCATTTAACAGCTTGTGTTGACAAAGCTCTCAGCGGGATATAGAAAAATGTGTAATGTTAAAATGCTCCAGAAATCAGCCCAAACCCAAAACATTTGCAAACAACAATCATGGGTTTTAAAGCAGCACCATGATGACAATGAATAACACCTCCAGAAATAAGTAGTTACTTTCTTCTTATAAAACTACAGTAAAAACTTATTTTCATAAATTATCAATGTTACATAATTAAACATCATTAAAATAATCTCTTAACCCCCATAAGCATCTTGGGACCCCAACTGCTATACCCACTCTTATAAAGTGCACCCTATTAAATATGCATTTGATTGCAGTTTGCCAACAACATTCAAAGTTTAACACCCTTTAAACTTGTAGCCCTGAATTACTATTTGTTTTTTTTAGCACAGCAGAGGGAAAGATAAAAAGGAATTAAAGATTATACAAGAGAAAGCAGAGGAGAGAAAAAAAAGACTTTACAGGGAACAAGAACACCCTTTGATACCTTGGAGACCGAGTGATAGCGAGAAATCACGATAGCAATTGTCACTGCTCCACACAGTGGCAGCGCATAGGAGCAGACGTAAACACTCTCTCTTGCTAATGTCCTGTAGCCAACTGCAAAACAGAATGCACAGGCATGGACAACCAACTCACACAGACGTCAGACACACACACACACACACACACCCACACCCAACCGTACTGTAGGACCACACACACACACGTAGTGATATAGGCACGGACCAGTGGGCAAATCCCTCAGGTCTTTGGTATACTCCCCCCCAATCTACCCAAGCCTCAGATCAGAGGGAGCGCATTATCCCCCTGCTGGCTGCAATGATAAGGTTACCACCCTCCTTTCCTCTCCATTTGGCATGGCTGTGTTCACCAGTGCACACCGTAGGGCCGTCCCAGCGCCCACATTGGAGGAAAGGTGGAAAATGAATCATTGTGATTCAGCAAGAGACAGCCCAGGGATGAAGGAGAATATATTGGGGTCACTCTCAGCAGACGCACACTGCTATGAAACCCTGATGCAACATCAAAAGCTCTTCACTCATTTCCCAGTCGATGATTAAAGGTACAGTCAGCTATCGCAAGCTAATTGTAAGCTAATACACTTTTGGTCAAATTTAACAAATATCTCCTCGTATTTCGCTACCTTTCCATTCTCTGTTGAAAAAATAATGTCAAACTTCTACACAGCCCTGGCTCCGTAAGTAGGACACCGCTCACATCAACAAAGCTGTAGTACGCTTTGCTTCACAATGCGTTTCAATGTGTGGGGCGGCGCCACGGAAGGAACTTTGTTTTGATTTGAGCTCGACCGTTCTCGGCAATTACTAACCCTGCCTTTAACACACTCTATCTCTAAGCCACGTGGCCGGCTAATTCAATTGGAGGCTGCTCATCTGGAGTGAGAGGGTCAGGATCATTAAAGATAAATGTCCTTTGTGTTGCCACCTTCCCCTGCTCAGATCACCACCTCTGAGAGAAGATGGCAGGAGCCGCAGCCTGACAAACGTCCACTCATGCGCGGGAGGCGGCAGGGCTGTACTCCTAAATGAAAACGGACATTATTTATTAAAGGGGGAAATAAAAATGGAAATGGAAACAAGAGCTGCTGTCTAGCTTCCCCCGGCTTCCCATGAAAAAGCTATCCAAAACAAGTGTGTGCAAGGGAAGGGAGAAGGCTAGAACCCTGTGAGCCTATATGAGACTGCAATACGGTTGTTATTTCGCGATTAAGTGAACAGGACATCAGATATTCACGTGTATCTTAAATTGAAACACATTTCATTGAAGTAGAAGGTGATATCTGTCAGCCCTACAGCGTGAATACAGCAATGGAAAGAAAGAGCCCTTTTTAATTATAGGCCGAGGTAAGTACAGACTACCTACATTGATTTCTACCACAAAGCGTTAAACTGGATGCTGTTAAAGGTGCTACTTGGGTGAACTGCGCTCCCGC
The DNA here is from genome assembly GCA_027564635.1 of Typhlichthys eigenmanni. NCBI lineage: Eukaryota > Metazoa > Chordata > Actinopteri > Percopsiformes > Amblyopsidae > Typhlichthys > Typhlichthys eigenmanni. Next base: position 5,707 of record JAODUK010079167.1, on the reverse strand, counting down.
TGCAGCCACTCAGGCAAAAACAGAATTCGCTGCCGTAAAGGAAAAGCTCTGAGGATTAATGGCGGCACGTGCACGTGTACCACTATATGCTTCTCTTATTGCAACCATAGTGTCAAAACCATGCTGCACTATAATTACACAGTGGCACAGTTATTTCAATTGCTAGCGCGTAGTGTCTTCCAGACAATGTTTAAGCATGATTAGCAGACATTGTATGGGAGCTATGGTAACACAATGTAAAACAATGAAACCGCCATGTCCGCCACGGAAGGATCTGGAGCAATCTGTTAGGGTTGGGAAATCAAGGGTCGTGTGTCGTAATTTACACCCCTCTGCTCTGCGCAGTGAGTTCTTAGACATAACCACACGTCCCACACAGAACACCAACATGCAGTAATGTAAGAACATTTTAGATATACTGTACACCTGTACACACACACACACGCACCTAATACATGTTTTGCAGGTGTAAACCAAGTGTGTTGATCCGTGCAGGGAGTTTAATACAAGCTGTAGCAGACATGAAAGAAGATTGCAGCTGAAACAATCTTGACATTACTTAAGTGTTAATTGGCGTGCACATCAAAAGCAGAAGCTCCCCAACGGCCATGCACCAGTGGGACCCCATACATATGTATTAATAGGGATTATGATAAGGAAGCTTGATCACTACGCTGATCAATTCAGTGTGTGCGTGTGTGTGTGTGTGTGTGTGTGTGTGTGTGCGTGCGTGCCAGTGCTATCATATCCCGGGAGAGTGCACAGATCAAATATGCATGCAAGTGATTAATGGAACTGCCTTCACTCTCCCAGTGATGCTGTTGCGTTGACGCCGCAGCGTATCTGTCTAGAGCATCCAAAAGTGGCTCCGGAATGACTTGGGTTATACATTTGCATTTGACCCCCTGGTTTCCACTGGGGCCATGGGGGTTTTGGAGGAAAACATCAAGCAATGCTCCATCTTTCTTTACAAGTCTCTATCTTGTGGAAAACTCCCTAAGTGTTTTGTTAAAATGTATCCATGTCTGCTGCAATGTAATTCACTGCTCACTGCGTAAAGGGGCAGATATATAAAACAACCTTGTGATATGCCAAATATTAAAACCTTCAAATACAATATGTCATTGACATTAAGTCAGATACAATCTGCCGTTTTCACTGTTTTCTGCTAAATAACTGAAAGTAGCAACCGGCACCTGAGTCATATTACCCTGTACGGACTTCCATTTAAATTAGAGTTATTGCCTAATAGCTATTTGCTCACCTTTGTCTTCTTGGTCTTTCTGAGTGTTTTCAGGGCTCACTGCCTGAACTGGCTGACTGAAGACCAGATTTGACCTTTGAACTTGACAGCTCCCTCTGTCCTTGAATGAGCCAACGGTGGTCCTGGTTACAGCCCCCAAGCCCAAGCGGAGGCCCCGGCCTGACCTCAACAGACTGCCACTGCCCCCGGACTGGGCTGTCATTTTGGGGTCCTCAGCTGGGCTCCCACCGAAGCTGGCCATTCTGGCACTCTAAGAGTCACAATAACTGTATTAGCACCACACTGACATTTCAAGGATTCATGGCTCTTTAGCAGATGTATATGAGTATGTAGTATAATAATGCTATGATACCTACCATTAATTATTATCCGTATTACAGTATAATTAAATTCACCCAATATTCACCCTTTGGATATATGTCCCAAGGTATTCCATCAGCATGGATTGAATTTCAGTTTAGTCAATAACATTATTGATATTACAGCGTATCAAAATCCCATTCATGAATACAGTAATTTATCCAGATGGTGCACACACTGTATAATGCAAGATGTCAGATAATAGTATGAAACAGTTAACACCCACCTCAGATGGCATGTACTTGTCGTTAAGCGTCCCGTAGAAGTTGTTCGGCTTGCTGGTCAGTTTAGGGGGTGATGTATGGCTGTGTGTGTGTGTTTGCGGGGCAGTGTGCACATAGGCCGGGGGCACAGGGTGCGTGTGCATGGGAGCCCTCATACTTTTCATTCCTGGGGGGAATATGTTTGACTGCACCTCCTGGCGATACCGCTCGTAAAGCAAGTTGGGCGCATTGAGAACCGCACCACCTCTGGGCGCTATCCCCGGTTTGGGGGTGTCTTTAGGTGTGTCTTTGAGGGTGCTGGCTGAATTCGCCTGGTTATATGGGTAGGTGGAGAGTCTGGATGGTAGCGATGAAACCTGATAAGGCCCGTCCACCGCCTGGGGCCTGATTTGAGGGTTCTTCCTGACGTAAGTGATGATTTTAGGACGTACACCTTTAGGCTTTGGGGCATAACTAGGAGAAATGGTTTCTTTAGGGCTGGTGGAGTTGTGGTTTGAGTTAGGGGGGCTCTGCTGGTTGTTCACAGGCGCTTTAGGGAGTCCAGTTGTGCTTATACTAGTTTTTACTGGTTGTCTCAGGCCACTGCCACTGTAGCCCTTTGGGGAGGTCTCTATAGCAGGGCTGCATGCTGCCTGAGGGTGTCTAACTATCCCAGTGACATTCCTAGAGACAAGGAACATTGAGGCTTGTCTCCGTGGAGACCCCTGGGGTGTCCTGAGAGGAGAGTGGGGAGGGGTGGATGTCCTGGATACAATCCCCGTCCTGTTGGGACTGGAGCAGTTCCTCCGGTATGTGAGCTGGGTCTGGGGTCTCTTCTCTGAGCTGACAGGATTGCTTGGGCTGGAGGTGCACTGGTTGGTAGCTTGCAGGCTGCCCGGCTGTGACGCAGCACCTTTCACGGCTGCTGGTCTAGGCAGCCGAGGCTGGAGCACTGTTTGTGTGCTGTACAGGTGAGAGACGTCTGAAGGTTCGCGTAAAGAGGTCTTCGCATACTTCCTGTTTATCCATTGACATTGTGGATCTGCAGAAAGGGATGGAGAGGTGGAAAGTAGCTGCCCGGTTGCTGTCTGCGGACTGGTGGCCATAGGCTCTACTATGGTCCTGCTTCTAGCTGTCTCGGTCTGACAGAGAGGTCTGACTAACTGTTGCCGTCGAGGTGGCAACACTCTCTCTTCAAAACTCCCCCTTGCCCTTTGGCCAAACCCCCCATCGGTGGAGGACGATCCATTTCTATGGTGGCCTCCGTCGTCCTGTCTATAGGCCTGGCTGTACTGGAGATGCCCTTGTAGTTCTTGTTGCTGCTGAGGATTCGAAGGTGTAGTTATCCGGTTAGATTCTAACGAGTGCACCTTCCTTCTGGTTATGGTTGAGGTAGTCAGATTAGAAGTGGGGTAAAAGTTGGTCTTGGGGCTGCCCCCACTGCTATCCAAAGAACTGGCCAGGCTGCCACTCAGGGAAATGGCTGACAGACTGGAGACAAAGACGTTTGTTTCAGACTTGGATTCCTTCAGACCCCCTTTGTGTCTCTCTCTTTCTCTTCCTCGGCTTGGCCCTGTGTGTCCGGCGTCTTTTGAGTCGGCAGCACATGCGTCCAGGTCCTCCGAGCTGGAGCAGACAGCCCTTCTTTGCATCTCTTTCCCCTTCTGCACGCTTCCCGTCAGTCTGTTACTGTCGTTGTCGTTCCTCCTGGCACTGAGCGAAGCGGAGCTTGCGGTGGAACTGGAGGAAATGGACATGGGACCCTCATCTTTCCAATCTCTCAGACTCCCGTCATCATCCTCCTCTTCCTCCTCTCTCTCCCTTCTGTTGCCCAAGAAGGAATGCATCTTCTGACTTTTAAGCGGCTCGAGCTCCCGAAGATCTGGCTCCGCACACTGCTGCCCGGCGCCCCAGATGAGAAGCTTGTCCTGGGTGTTACCTTGAGAGACCAAGGGTGGTATGGAGCATGTGGTGGGTCCAGTGTCTCCAGGCACCAGGCCTGTTTCCCCTTCATCCTCTGCTGGAGCTTGTTGGTTGGCGTTATTGTCCCCAGGCTGAGGGAGATGATGGCTCTGAGATTTGTTCCTCTTTGTCTCTACACCAGTTACGTTGACCCTCAGTCCCTGGAAGCTTGCTGGAATATTCATGTTTGTTGGATTCCGCTGGTCCACTCAGTGATGCCTGTGGAATCCTGCGGCCATTTTGGGAATTGTAATATCTCTCGATCTTAAAATATGTTTTTCACCAAGTATTTTCACTTTACTTGTCCTGTATTAAATATTGTATGGCTCTTTTGGTAAATATATGCAGCTCCCAATAATCTGGAAGGGGAAAGGGTTGGGGGAATGGAGGAGGTCACATCAAATACACAAAAATATGTTAGTCTTCATTAACCTGCACTTCCTTATACACATTACTGTCACGATACTGGGGCAGGGGTGAGTAGAGGGATCCAATCGCAGAGTTCTTATAGATGGGGTCAGGCAATAATACGTGGTCGATATAACAAGCAGAGTCTAAAAATCCATAAAGGCAGGAAAGCTAAAGTGCAACTCGGGAGCGAGCTAGACGTAAACTGTTCATTCTGAAAATATGTTCATGTACACAAGTTCAAATAACAAGATCGTGGTCAGAAAGGCTCAGTAAAGAATCTACCTCACGACTAGAAATTATATGACGTCATGTATATATACATAATGCGCTGGCGGGGAGACAGGTGTTTAGTATTCAGGTGATTGTGAATCGGGGAGTATGGTATGTGCTGGAGACGTGGAAAGCAGGGTTTCTGACATTGACAGGGAATCCCCCACATGATGCAGAGTCTTGTTCTGTGCGCTGCCTGTGCGTAGACCTGACAATTACATAGTTTGCAGTTGTTCTGTCTCTAGCTGTTTTACTGTCTATTCACCAATAATTATGTACAATGCACTGTATATCTGCAACTCAGGACAGATGGATTCAAACGAACACAAGAAAACAGCTAGGGACCGCACCACAATAAACAGTGATGGGTGCCCATGGGGAAAACGTAATCCAATGGCCTTGACCGAAATGTATATACTGTACCAGTAATTACAGATGGTGCGTGATATACTCTCAGGGAGCCATCATGTTTGTATCATAACCAACCAGTGTAGTACAGCAGGTATGAATGGGATACGCAATTACCAAATGAAGATGGATGTTATAGTACTTGTGGACCAGACGTTAGCAAAGCAGAGGTCTGGGGAATGGACCGGGGACACTGAATGTTTCGGCGTGAGTGAAAGCATCACCTTGGGGATGGCTGCCTTAGCCGGGCTGAGAGGAAAACATGGAAGGGTGAGAAATGGTGAGGTGTGTTTTGTAAATGCTCTTCCCTTCTCAAGAGACACCTGCAGGAGGAGGCTAGCGGAAAACATGTACCACAAATGATTTGCCGGATACAGGTAAACTACAGGTATACCAACTTAGGCAGTAAGCAGCTTTGGAAAGGAAGTCCATAGAGGGATCTGTTTACTATAGAGAGTGCATGCTAGTCTTTTACACCTCCTCTAAAACCAATAGCATGGAGATCACGAATTCCATTAAACTGTAAACTATTTAAGATACTTCACCTAATGCAAATCAACACACATGTATATTGCACTGAGATAATACACTATAAAAAATGACTTTGGAGGGTGGTAAATATATCCTATGCAAATGGTTTAAATATTACTGAAAGTAAATTGGTGAGCAAGTTAACTATATACAATGGGTACATTCTAGCTTCACTACCTATCTTTAAACAGTAACATTTGCAACCTTTAAAAACATAATAGAATCTACTCAAACATATTAGTCATGCACACTGCAATGCGCATGCCTGGGTTCTTGACTCCAGGCAAAGGTCACTAAC
>JAODUK010079156.1:0-15634 GCA_027564635.1 Typhlichthys eigenmanni | reverse complement strand
ACACAGTGTAGCATGTATAGGCTACGCTAACAGCAAGTGTAGCATGTATGGGCTACGCTAACACAGTGTAGCATGTAGGCTATGCTAACAGCAAGTGTAGCATGTATGGGCTACACTAACACAGTGTAGCATGTATAGGCTACGCTAACAGCAAGTGTAGCATGTATGGGCTACGCTAACACAGTGTAGCATGTATAGGCTACGCTAACACCAAGTGTAGCATGTAGACTATGCTAACCGCAAGTGTAGCATCTATAGGCTACGCTAACAGCAAGTGTAGGCTATGCTAACACCAAGTGTAGCATGTAGACTACGCTAACAGCAAGTGTAGCATGCATAGGCTACGCTAACAGCAAGTGTAGCATGTATAGGCTACGCTAACACCAAGCGTAGCATGTAGACTATGCTAACACCAAGTGTAGCATGTGTAGGCTAACACCAAGTGATGGGGAGATTCTAGAGCTCCCTGGATGACGCTGACCATCGCCGCCGTTGCCAAGCAACAGTGCAGCCACTGTCAAAGAATTCCGGGGTATGTTAAGGCAGCGGAAGGGGGAGGAATGAGCCTGCGTGTGTGTGTGTGCGTGCGTGTGTGCATGCGTGTGTGTGTGCGTGCGTGTGTGTGTGCATGCGTGCGTGTGTGTGTCGAGGTATGAATAGAGTAGCAGTGTTTGTTTATATTGTTTGTTTGAAAGCAAGTATATATATATATATATATATATATTTCTAGGTTTGACAGTTGGTGGATCCCTCCGCCAACAGAAAATGTAGTTCTGCTTCAATGCACCAACCCCCCCCACACACACACCTGAACCCTAACCATGGTATTAAAAGTGCTCTAATGCGCTTTAGCTGTCTATTGAGACACGAAATGGCACGATAGGGAGAAATAACAAACAGTCTGCAGTGTGTCTCATAAATCCTTCCTGTTTGACGGTGTATACTGCTGTGGTTTTTGTAGTTTTGAGCCCTAAACAAAGTTTTGCGTATACACTAGATTTCATACTGCAGTAATTTTCCAGTGCAATTATTGTATTAATTATAGTACTACTTAACGGTATGCTTCTTGTTACACTCCTCTAACAGTTAAGAATACAGTGCAATCATTATTGTAATAATCACAGAGATGCATTTAATGCTTTGCTACAACATTTAGTGGTATATTGTACGTGTATGTTAAAGCAAATGAGTGCAAATCTGCAAATGACTTTTAAATCTCTTTTGTATATATTGTTATGTACTGTATACGTAGGGAACGTATGCCTGTGGAGTGTACTGTAGTTACTGTGTGTTTGCTGTCTTCATTTATTTCATGTTGGATCTTGGTCTAGGATAAACATCAGTTTGTTCAGTGGTGTGCAAGGAATTGTATAGAGCTTTTATTACAATAAAGCAGATCCAATTATGACTTAGGAATTATGCAAGTATATTACATTCATGCACACAAAAAATTAAGCCATATGGAATTTGCCTAACAATTGTATTTATCTTTGCAAAGTTAAAATGTACATTTAAAATCAAATCACTGTTTGTGTTGGCCTTTAGTGTTTGCCTTTAGTTTTTGGATTAGGGAATAAACCCCCAACACTGCAGTTACAGGGCAGACTACACAGAATCTGCTTTTCTTCTTTACTTTGCTCAACAACGCTAACTGCACTCCCCTCTATAAATGCCCAGGACATTCCCTGCCTCAGCATTCCCTCTCTCCTCTCTCCTCTCCTCTCCTCTCCTCTCCTCTTCTCCTCCCCTCCTCTCCACTCCAGTCATGCCCTCACAGCAGGAAGGAGGAGGTGCCTTCGCCAGGGAAGGTTTATTTAAAGGATTCCCCCTCTTTCCCTTTTGTCTTCCTGGGGCTCTCCATTTGGCAGCAGGACGGGTTTCATGGCCTAGCCGCCAACCGTGGCCTCCCTCTCCCTGGCAGAGCCTTTTAGTGGGTGGGTTAAACATTGATTTGTGAATGGAAGAGAGCACTGTGACCCCCCACTGAGTCTGTATACACACACACACACACACACACACACACACAAACACACGCTGACTATATACCACCACTACTAACTGCCTACATGAAAGCTACACAGATAAAATCCCTTATTTCAACAGCCAAGCTTATCAGATACATTATAGCTAGCTCAGGTATGTGTCAGCGTCAGATGGTAATTACTTTTATTTTAAATAGAAAAAGCATTTTAAAAAACAAATTTATATTTGTGGTCTTGTTGTAAAGTGCACAACATAATCAATCTTTAACCTGGATTTGTTTTTGCCCCAGCCAGATGCTTTTACGACTCAACGAACATCTGATACATTAAATGGAAGCACATTTCTCTGTGTGAGAGATTTAACTTAAATTTAATTACGATAGTGTTATTGACTGATATTTCAATGGACAACTGTAAATTAGCATTGACGATATATTAACATGCACACATTTACATTATTTCAATAATGCCAATGTAAGTATTCCAATGAAAAGTGAAATACTGTAGGCTATTATTGTAAGGTGTTGCTGTAAGATAGCAAAGTCTTAGCATCAACTATTTTAGAACCCATTACCCATAAGTTAAAAAAAAACATTACTACTGCAATCTCTATTGTTATGGAAGTGTCATTTTCACTGTCTGGTACACATTGTGTGGTCAGTATAGTGTCATGGTCTGACTTTCTTGGCTCTAGGCCAGGGGTCTCTACAGTGGCTCCCTAAAATGTCACTGTCCCCGCAGTTCAAAATCACACAGAACCCTTGGAAAAACATGTGAATCCATTCCCATTTAGTATTAGTAATGTTGATAGGCTAATTATAATTGATTGATAGGCTAAGTATAATATTTTATGCAGCTCCAGACAGATATACATATATATAAAACGTTAACGTAAAATGATGGGCACAAATGGCTCTTTTGATAATAAAGTTTGCAGACCCCTGCTCTAGGCTATAGAGTTAGCTAAAGTCTACAGATGCTATTAAAATCTTGAGTCAAAGTTAACCGAATGTGTGTTCTCTCATTGTGGATGCTATTCCTTCTGAAGCATAAGCCTGGACCGTATTGACAGTACTACTACGCCGGGAGAGTCCTGAACCGTCGTCTAATGAATCTGCTAAAATACAATAACTGCTAGCTAGCCTGCCTGAAGCCACCAGCAATGAGCCACGAGACCAAGCCAGTTCTGGTACTGGAGCCAAACGCTGTTTTACCCCATTGAAGACGACCCACTGAAAAGATCCATCCTCATCTTTATATATTTTAAAAAGAAAAGGTGTAGTCAGGCATTCTGGAGAAAGACTGGTGATATTCTTGTGTAATACATCAGAACAAAACATGCAACAGGGTCAAGGTGGAGCTGAGCTTCGTTCAGGTTCTTCTCCCAAGCTATAGAAGATAAAGATTGTAGGTTTAGCTTCTACATGCTTCATAGGGCAAACTGCCAGAAGAGCCGTTTTGGGTGACACATTTGAAATATTACAATTTTAATTCTAAATAATCTTTAAAAAAAAGACTTATAATGACTTAGGCTACTGCTATGGTTCTTTTGTAGCTTTCTCTATGGTCCGAAGCTGAGCCATGTAAAGAGAGAGTGGAGTCATCTCCGTTCACTCCAATGGAGCATGTTTTCACAGCAACGGAGCCTCAAAATTGTTCCCAGAAGTTAGCCTATACTAAAAGTACACTAGAAATTATATTTTAAATGTAATTTAACTAATTACCAAAAAATAAAGTTATATATCTGTATATATATTTATTCAAATTGCCCACCAAGCACTTCCTGGAACAATTTAGCCATATAGGTTTTGCCTCTCCATGAACCATGTGTCCATTGAAAATATTGAACTTCCGTTGGCATAACTCTGTTCTTTCCATGGCTCTCCATGCTATGGTCTTACTGTATAGGCTTAGGGCCTACAGTATTTTGATATTATGGGATTTCATTTGGGATTTAATTTACCAATTTGGGTCTGCTAAGATTTGTCTCTCACCTATGCAATTTGTGAGATGTCATTATTTTTAAAAGATTTTTAATAAGTTGAGATGATTAGTAATTATACGTTTTTTTCTATCACATTGGTGATGAAATGGGCTTTCTCCTAAACAAAAGTTAGACTAGGCTAGTCTATAGCCTTCACACTAGGATATTATGTTGATAGTCTGTATTGTGAAAAGGGACATGTTTGGGATATTGTCATTCATTTAAAGCTATAGCCTATATGCTATAGCCTATATGTCTATGGATATATGCAATTTCCTTGTTCCTATACGGCATTAAATGTGCCCATGCTTATTTAGAAACGTTTGAACTGATTGTTAAAAATGTGGAACAGTGATCTTCTAGGATTTCGAAGAAGAAAACGAAGGCGGGGCAAAGAGGAGTGGAGGTGGAATGGTTTGCTTTTCACCGCCGTTCAAAGGAGCAATGACTGAAAGAGCTGACTGAATGAATTAAAGGCGGGCGAGAGCCGCAAGGATCAGCAGCAGAGGTTAACTCCGCTTCTTAACGAGGATGAAAAGCAAAACAAAAAGGAGGGGGTACACCTCCTTCTGCTCGCCCTGGGAAGGGATCAGCCACTATGTATTAGAGAGGGAGGGGGGGGGGAGAGAGAGGGAGACAGAGAGAGAGAGAGAGAGAGAGAGAGAGAGGGGGGAGAGTTTCGTCTCGATAGTGTTCCACGAGTATAAAAACTATGTGCGCAGCGCGACTGTAGCGCTATAGCGCTTTTATCTACAAGGTGGAGATTAGATTCGTGCAGGCTCCCTTTCCAAACTGTATAGAAGATAGAGATGTACGTTTAGCTTCATAGGGCGAACAGCCAGAAGACACATTTTGGGTGACACATTTGAAAGGTTACTATTTTAATTTAGAATGTAGGCCTAATTAATTAACGAATGATATAGTGTTGAGTCGCATGAACAACTTGTATTTGTTGGTGGTGTTTTACATTTTATTTATACATTTTTTTTTAATGTTGTGTGTGTGTGTATGTGTGTGTATGTAGTATCGCATATTATCTTGTGTTTTCTGAAATTATTCTAATAAATGCCAAATTTTGCAATATACACTCTATTTCATCTAAACTGGGGCTAGTGGGGCATGGTCCAAGAAACTTATATTTCTAATCGATCAAAAAGTTAAATTACAAAGAGTTGAATTGAATGTTGGCTATATGCCCCATATTCACCCTTGATCTAAAACCTGCTAAAACGATTAGTTTAAAAGACACAAACACAATGTCAATATCAGAATATTGCGGTTTTAATATATGTGTTAACACAGTACATTAATTCTCTCTCTCTCTCTCTCACTCTCTCTCTCTCTCCCCCTCATTTTAATAGTCTAACGTATGCCCCACCAACACACATAATAAATGATCATGATCTACTGACAAATGTTTATATGCAAAAAGAAAATGATATCCTAGCTGTTCACGGTTACTTACACGCACCTGCAAAGTGAGTGGCCAAATGTGTATGAATCTACACATGGGTTAAAACTTTTTTTCTTCTAACGTGAATTGTCTAGCAGTGGTCTGCGTTTATTGCTCCTTGTTTTGGTGACTCAAAACTCAAGAAAACGCACAAGGAGAAGGTTGTGTGACACTGCCACTGCATGCTAAATGCAGGCCAACTCTCCATATAGAAGCCTATATACAGCCTATATACAGTATACAGCAACACTTTGTGCACCGGAGTGTTGCGCGCATGGCGCAAAAGGGGTTTCACTGTGTCCTAATAGTGCCGGTTACAGCGTTACACTAGTTTTTCCACACAAGAGAAACACACACGTCACGCGGTGCGCTCAGATCGTTTTTGCGCTGAGTAAACACTGTCGGGATTGTAATCTCTTTTTGGGAGAAAATAGGGCTGTTGTATCTTTAAGAGGGGCTGCTGGTCCCTAGATCGCAGCTGCTGGCCTGTGTGCGCGCACGACGCGTGTATGTGTGTGTGTGTGTGTGTGTGTGTGTGTGTGTGTGTGCGTGTGTGCATGTGCATGTGTATGTGTGTGTGACAGAGGACAGCGGAGATTCATTACTTCAGCAGTACAATGGACATTTATCACCCCATGGTGTTATTCAAATTCAGTACCAAGCAAGGACCTTCCCACTCTGCCGCCGTCCGCGCACCAGCCGCGTATTGTTGGAGCATCTTAAGAAAAGCCAGGACCGAGAGTCGAGCAGTCCGAACGAGCGTCAGTCCAGTTCGGGAGCCTGTACCAGCAACACCGCTACTAGAACGACCTGCTCTTCTACCGACTGCAAACTACGTATTTTCTGTTTCTGTCTCCTCAAACGGCTGAGTGTGTCCTAGCCGAGGCTTCTGAACAGAGCATCGAGAACCGAGAAGGCACGTCGTGGGAATTGAGCCAAGGACGCACGGGAACTAAAGGGTTTATTTTTTTTTACCTTCGATTTCAGCCGCTATAGCGCTATGTCGGTCAGTGAAGAGTCCAAACTACAGCTCGTCTTCGCTTTTCTCTTAGAAAGAGAGCGACCTTTTAATCCGTGTCCATGGAAACCAGCGGGCATCATAAGAAGGATCAGAACTGAACAGTCTTATATTCGAGCTTTTCGATGACACCACAGGTGCAGAAATGGCGAAATATTCTTGTGGCGTCACCAGCTTGGACTTTGAGAAGAAGGAAGTCTTGTTCGGCGTTTCGTTGAGACACAAACGTCTAACTGCGTGCTAAAAAACAATACATTTGACTTATATGCTATGGCTATTCAGCCATTTTATGCCCTAGAATCCCAGATATACTTGGGGCAAATTAACGTAAGGCAGTAATCGTTTTATAATACTAGACACATAGCCTATAAAGAAAGTTATTTCACAGAAAGATGTGGGCCAATAAGCCCATAGTTGCAAGTTACGAAACAGAAGCAATCAGCTGCATAAATAATCAGACTTTTTCAAAGTGTAAAATCTTAAGCTCAGGTTTAAAGTTTTATTTTTGTTTTTTTGTGATTGCATATTGGTGAAACATGAATATGTACTTTGCGTACTAGATGTGTTATAGATGTCTGGAAAAAAGGTTTGCATTTTAATTTAACTTGGGGAAGGTGGGTGCACGAGGAGTATTAAGAATTTGAAAATATTGCACAATAATTAACATTCCTTACAAAATAACTGTATCGATGCAGCTCAATCGAAAGTATGTGGTTTGTGCATACATGGTGTATGAAATGTGAGCAGGTGCACATATACGTATATACGGGCTAGCTTGCACCCTGTCAAATGCTTTAACCTTTATTATGTAGCTAAATGTATAGGCCTATATCTCGCAAGAGAAGACAGGCGATCTGGGCCTTTAGCGGCTGATTGTCCAAACGCAATTCTTGAGTAACGTCAAGCTAAAACCCCAAGAATTGTGCATGGACATCTGTTGCTGCAGGCTCCAAGTCATCAAACCACCACACACAGGCCTCGTAGGTCTAGAGACTCTATAGAGTCGCGTCTCTGCTGTAGACTAAGTGTATTCAACACCCCAGGTAAGGAGCAAAATCCAGATTGCATGCTTATGTATCGAAAACACGGTGGTACAGGGCCAATAAAGTGGAGGAAAACCATGCTCTGCCTCGTATAGTGTGTTTTACGCGGCGCATGCTTTGCTTGGGCCGATTGGTATTTAGACAAGGTCGAAAATCCAATCAGCTATGTTTGTCTTAAATGGCAAATATCGACTGGAAGCATTGGCGTATTGATTGTATTCGGGAAATTGTACAAAACAGTTACTTGACTTACAATGTGGGGGCCAGCATCAAGGGACAGTTAGGCATATATGTTGTGTGTAAGTGAAACAGTTCCTAAAAGCGGGACAGTATCCAAAAAAAACAACACGGAACACTATATAGTCTTACAAAACTGCGTAGGGCTTAATCGCTTGCTCAAGAAAGTCTAGTTAGTAGGGAGGCTATATGTTGCGGTCATTTGTGTATAGCCAATATAAATGGTAAAATGTGTATCCTGCAGGTGCATACCATCATGTATATATTATAAGATGTGTGCTTTCTTTTTAGGCTATATTATATAGTACTTTAAGAGATATTCTGTACAATATACATCAGCAGCCAAGTAAATTGGAAGAAGTGCCTGATGACGCTAGAGAAATACCTCTGGAGCTAAGTGGCGTCACAGCCTGGTCACGTGGGACACTTGGAGACCATTTGATATATACAACAACATGTGTTTTCAGACAGGCTACTTCGCAGACACTATTTGCCGGTTTCACATACATGGATTTAGCCTAGTCTAAGATTAAAAAATATATATTAAATGTAGATCTCCATTGAAAAAAGTTCTTAGTCAAAACAGCGGAATCCATCTGTGAAACCAGCCCAAATTTACAATATTATCCAATTTTACATCAAAAGATAACCAACTAAATGGACCTTTCATAAAACCACAATGAAAATACATTTTAGTTTGATGTTTTTAAAAATGTTTTTTTTAGTGTACAAATAATTGTTATTTTATTTATTGATAGCCTAACACTGTTAGGCTATTAATACTGTTGTATTATTTAATTAAATTGCCCACTGACTCACATACTGCTATAGCAACATAAATCTGAAGGCAGAACATTTAAAAATGTAGGTTAATCTTTATTTCGTTTTTTATTTTTACTTCGGCCATTTTGGATAAAACCCTTATGCACATAGAGGCCCACTTCAAATGCACACACAATGGAAATCTATTTGAAATAGCCTATACCTTTTATAGGACCTTTGATGTTGATTCCTGTACTGAACAGGTTATTATGTGGAAGCACAAACACGGCACACCACATAAATTAGGTTAACTTATAAACGTCCTTAAATGTTTAGTGCCTCAGTAGGTCTACAACAGATATTATATGGGCCTGTTAAAATTGAAGATGCTCGCATGAAAATAGAGGATACTTGTTAATAATAAAGCCATACATAGCATGTTGATTCATGTTTTTTACATTATGGGTGATTATTAATTAAACATCAGACAACACATGACAGATAGGCACTAACACTTCGATCCAATTTAGATCACGAAAACTCTGCAATTCATATTCTGCATTTTACAGATTAAAGCAGACATATTTACGGTTTATCAATATTGCAATTAATGCTTAGATACACAAGGCATATGTTAAGTAGCTAGGCTATAAAGTTTGGACACAATAAAAAATAAAATAACAATAATTCGACAAATTTTGTTTTATGCATGCAATGGCCATTCAGTTTTCATCGGGACACACGCAAACGCATACGTGAGAAATGTATAGGCTAAATCTAAACGCGATATGCTGAGAAGATAGGGCTACATGCTGAATTTGCTGTATAGCAGGTAAGAAATAGGCTAATGCAGGCTAACGAGAGAGAGAGAGATATCGAGGTAGAGAGAGAGAGAGGGTGAAGGAGTCAGCCTCATAGGCCTGCTCTTTGGTGCAACATTATTCCCACATTAATGTAAAGATAAAATGCCTTTGTTGCATATAGCCTGGATTCCAAAATTACACCTGTTCAGTTGTGCTTTTAGAAATGTAGCATAAACGTATTACACAGCCTATGCCTAATATGCTTTCTGTGAGTTAGGTTATTCGTTTTATGTCAAATTCGTATAGGGCTGTTACACATACGACACATTTAAAACGCTCTTAGGCCTAGACTTAAAGACCAATAAGCAATAAATGTCATCTAATCGTGTTTACCCAACGCCTAACCTGCGAAGTAAAATGTAAACTGTTGCCTAAATATGCGGGATCTCATGTAGGCCTATTGGCTTCTTAGAAATAGGCCTACCATCTGATCTTATCTAAACCGGCGTTCTTGTAACTACTAAAAATATATGGTAGGGAACAGTTTGGGAGTTCGGTTGCTTTTATTTATCATGGTGAAATTTCACGATATTTAAATCAAATTAGGAAAATAGAGTTTTTCAGTCAAAATGCATACAATATTAGATCAAATCAAAAAGGCTCTCCTGGTCAAAGCTGCCTCCGTCTCTTGACAATAGCATTTCGCTTTTGCTCTTTTCACATTCCCAGTTTGAATTGTGTTTGATAATCGCCCACACATTTACGGCCCCTCAAAAGGTCATGCGTGAACGCGCTCTCCATTCTCTATGCCTGTGCCTGTGCGCGCGCGCGCGCTCCCCATGGCTTGGCTTACTTACCCCCTGACACAACATTTTCTCACTCTCGCTTTCTCAGCCTCATTAGCATATCCTTTCTAGCGGCCATTATCAGGCGGTTTCCCGTTGCAAATCGGACTCCACAGCCGAGAATAGGTTTTAGGTCGCCGCGGGCGTTCCGGTGAGGGCAGGCCCGAGGCCAGAGCGCGACCTCCCGCAGTGATCCTGCAGCCACCCCCCTGCTCCCCACCCTCTTATGCATATTCCGACTAAAGGGACCACAAGACGGTAAATAGTCCCTAAAGTCCCGTCTAATCACCCTAAAACTTCAATCCGATCACACAGCTGGTCTTAAATTGATCCGAAATATCATCAGGATTTATTAAACCGTGTAGAAAGCTAATGTATGTAGTAGTAGGCTATGGTGCTTGGCGCGTTAAATTAGGCTTCATGATAGGCAACTGTAGGGTTTTGTTGTGGACCTTAAATTCTGCTAGGCCTATGTTTTCCTCCAGTCTCATTTATCATCACAGGGATAAAAAGAAACAGTTAAATACTTAATTTAAATTAGAGTTTAAAATAAAAATAGTAATTTGATTAAATAAGAAATAGTCTACTTAAAAATATACATATCTGTCCTATGTAAGAGAGGTCTATAATGTTTTTAAAATGTAGATAATTTAAATGTAATTAATACAGAATTGATCATGCTAAAACAATTAGATATATGGCAAAATAAAAATAAAAATGTTAATGAAAAAAGAAAACATTCAGA
Source organism: Typhlichthys eigenmanni (assembly GCA_027564635.1). Lineage (NCBI taxonomy): Eukaryota > Metazoa > Chordata > Actinopteri > Percopsiformes > Amblyopsidae > Typhlichthys > Typhlichthys eigenmanni. The sequence continues at coordinate 4,762 of JAODUK010079156.1, read as the reverse complement.
TGTTGAATACTTTATCATCAGCCAGTAATAATGAAATGTAAATTGTATTAACAAAATAAGAAAGCAGATTTTCTGATTATAAAATAATTACACGTCTGTTCATTTAATGATGTTAAAACGAAAAACGAAAACACGTAAATATTAACGGAGACCGAAGGCACTGGATAAAATAATTATGCATTTTAATGCAATTCTCATGAAAAAAATAAATGTGGTTCTGTAAGTCAAATGGAAGCAAATGCTTATAGCATACATGATTAGCATACATTCCAAGGTTTATTTGATTTAGCATAACATGATTTATCCCCAGTTCATGCTGCCTTGTGATGTAAAAAAATAATATAAAATAAAAGAATATATGTTTATAAATGTTAAATAGTACAACATACACTATATAGCCATACTTTGTAAACATCTAACCGCCCACATATATGGCCTGAGAGGAACCATAGCCATTTCCAATGAAGCCAGTGAACTGCTAGGCTAGGTGACAAGTGCTACCCAGCTAATGGTGGCCTGTCATTTTCAGGTGTGGTGGGGAAATAGGGCAAAGAAGGTCCAGGTTGTCTCCTCTATCCTCCATGAAGAGTTGAGATGAAAACCACACTGTCTTGGTCCTGAAGTTCATACTCCAGCTCTCCCTACACAACACAGACACACACACACAATACAAAAATGCTAAATGGAAAAGAAAATGTATGTGGACATTTTAAATAGAAAAATGCAAACACATTATTACTAAAGAAAACCAGTGCACACATATACACACACCTCAGTAATAAATCTAATCAGTAAAAACAAGTGTAATGAGCTAAAAAGCTTAATGCACCATCATGAAAATACCAGTCTAAACACAAAGTGCAGTGAAATCTAAACACGTTAACAAAATAGGTCTATCGGAAGACACAATGGCTGCTGTTTGTCTAGGATTTGACCATGAACATGGCTTACCATGAGCTCCCAATCTGCATCATTGATGAGCACTAGAATTCCCGGTCTCCTGTGTGAATACAGACAATCCCTGTTGGACAATATTCCCAACAGTGCAGACTGATATCAGTTATTATAAAGGCATGTCTGGCACACAGGTGCATATATCGTGTAACACACGCCACTATGATCACCGTGATCATATTGTTTTGTCCATAATAAAACAAGTAAGTAAAATGAGCATTATGAGAAAACAATGGTTGTTTTGTGACCTGAGCAAAAAATGTAAATAATTTAAATAAAGAGGAAACCAGGACAATAATGTTAAAATCCAAAATAAAACATTGAATTTGTTATATTTGTATGTTATGGAAATTCATCCATCCATTCTATACATTTGTTACATAAACACTTGTATAAACACTAAAATGTATTTTATACAGTATACAGGATCTACAGCAAAATGTCTCATAGGCTATACATACAGTATATAAACAAATATACATTGTTTTGTTTCTATTTATAAAATGTTTTAAATATGTTTTCATTTAAATAAATGTGTATTCTACATATTTGGGAACAATAGAAACATTTCCTAAAGAATGTATTTAAGTACTGAAAGTCTTAACTAATAGCTTTTATATTTCTATTTTAAAACAGTAAGCATGTTTTCTTTATATATTTTAATATAGAAAAATGTATATGATTTATTGTAAGTAAACGTTTTAACATCTACTCGTGACCAATAAAATCTAATTAAACTATGCTTGTGCACTGTATTTTCTATACAAATAAACAATGTAGTGTTATACTGTCACAAATGACATTGTTCTTGGATTAATTGTAATGTCTCCAAAATTATATTTTTGTAAACATGTATTTTCTGTGCTGAAGGGACACGCTTGTGATGTCAATGTCTATCAAGTCTAACAAGAACAACACACAGGCACAAGTACACACACGCATGCACTTTGCACGAGCACACACACAACAGGACATATAGAACTATACACAAACGTGCACACACACAACAGGACATATAGAACTATACACAAACGTGCACACACACGACACAGGGCATATAGTAAATAGTAAAATATATGCCCATGCACACATAAACACACAAACATATCTCTTCATAATAACAGCAGAAAGGGTGCACCCTCAGTGTACCATATAGTATACAGTGTATACATGCACCCTCAGTGTACCATATAGTATACAGTATATACATGCACCATCAGTGTACCATATAGTATACAGTATATACATGCACCCTCAGTGTACCATATAGTATACAGTATATACATGCACCCTCAGTGTATAGGTAACCCAGCTTTTTCACCGCTCGGTGGTCTGACGGTGCTATAAATAACACTCCATAAGGACAGCTGCAAAAGTCAGTCTGTTCCGGAAGGTAACGCAAACCACGCCTTCACGTGTGCGCACGGTCCTACACGTGCCACAACACGTGTGAGTGGGCACATTTTACACACGCAGAAACTAGAAGCAACATGTGTGCTCATGCACCAAGGCACGCGCAGTTCAAAAAGCAGGTAAACCACTGGCCATTCCACCACTGTGTCACCACTGTTCCAGCTCTCCCACAAGGAGTACATCACAGAAACACCGAGTACCAGCTGAGAGAGCAGACTCACTTTTAGACATGGTGGTCAGTGGATGACGAAACACAATAAATACAGTCACGTTTGTATTGTACAATAACATATAAGTGTGTGTGTGAAAGCACAGCTCATTGACATTGTGCTACAGTGAATATGATCTTATCCTATCCTCCCAGGTATATGTTTAGCTGGTGTGTGTTTGAGTGCATTGTGTGTGCGTAAGGAGTGTGTGTCTGCGTGTGAGCATGTGTGTGTGTGTGCCCGCGCGTCTGTGCATGTACAAGTAGTTGTGCGTGTGTGTGTATAAGTAGCGAGTGTCTGCGTGCGTGCATGTGTGTGTGCAAGTTCTGTGTGTGTGTGTGTGCACGTGCATGTGCATGTACAAGTTGTGTGTGTGTGTGTGCGCGCGTGTGTGTGTGTGTGTGTGTGTGCGTGCGTGCGTGCGTAGACTCACACGGTGTCTCCCTGGACAAACAGCTCGGGCCGTTCCTTCAGCAGGTTCTGCTGGATCCAGACTAGCAGCTGTCTGACACGCCCTGCAACACACACACACACACACACCCAGCACAGACAGCGGGGGTTAGGGGTCAGGGGTCGGGGGTCAAGGTGTGTCGCTCCAGCCTCCCCGGTCGATGTGACGCGACGGATGCATCAGGCGGGACGGAGCGTTGCGTTATCAGGGGGCTTGGGGCGGGGCGGGGTGGGGGGTTATATTATCGACTGGCCCGGAGCAAGGCTCTGTCTGGAGAACAATAACATTTTAGCTTTGGTCGGAGAAGAAATATAGAGGAGCAAATCTTGGATCAAGAAACTGTGTGTGTGTGCATGCGTGCATCTGTACACATAATTAAATAGTATGTTTATCAATATTACAGTCTTTGCCCTTATTCCAAAAAAGACAACATTTTAAAACCCACTGTATACATGCGTCTAAAGATACTATTACCGTATGTGTATTATTCAGAATGCACACGTGGACAAGCTGTTCACAAGGCCCACACATTTATTTATTTTCCGGGAGTATATGCATGCATCTAAACATAGTCCGTGTAATGAAGCACCCTCTATGCACAGCTCGACATGCAATAGCCTGAATGCTACACGCGTGTAAATGCTGACAACAGAGAAACGACCACAGTAAATCATATCTCCACCGGTCTGCATCGTTGGAACATTTTTATATCTGATCTGTGCCCCCCCACCCCCCTCACACACAAAAAAAACGATTAAACATTATACATTATGCCCCCCCCAACCCAAGCTTAAATATCAACAAGGCTTGAATTTTCTAGAAGTGTGACCCCCTGAACAATCACACTGACCTCACTCTAACAATAGAGTGAGACACAAGTACAACCACAAAGACCGCCACAGAGAGGTTTAGGGCTAAATCCCTCCTAAACATCACACCATGAATATATAATAGTTGTGTTTATCTGCAAGGTTGAACATTGAAGGCAGTGTAAAGTGCTTTTAAGTGTGTGTGACGGGGGGGGTTTGTGTTTTGCATGTCGCTAGATTGCACACATTATTTTATAACTGAGTGGTGAACAGCTACAAAGGCATGCAGAATAAACACAAATAATAAATGTACATTATATGGTTATGACAGAATATGAATGCACACGTGCGTGTGTGCGTGTGTGTGTACGCGCGTGTGCATCTGCGCGTGTGTCCGTCAACACACAAACAAATATATCAAGATACACAGTCTGGTAATGCACTTCTGGAGAGAGGATGGTAATATGCCACCTCTGTCTCTCTCTCACTCACACACGCATGCACACACACACATTCAATCTACCTCTTTCGCCAGGCAGAACATTTAAGATGGAGAGAAATGAGAGCCACATAAGAAAGGGGGTACAAAAGATGGGTGGAGGAGAGAGAGAGAGGAGAAAAAGACTAACTGAGGACATGATATTTGAAAGAGATGCTGACTGTTTGTTTACACACACACACGCGCACACACACTCAAAAATATTACGCTACATAATGTAATATAGACGTGCGTGTATGCACACACGTATGCTAGTCTGGGATGTGTGTGTATATCTGTTTGTTCCTTTTCACGCAAGTGTGCACATGAGCGTATACTGTAGCGCACGTGAGCACACAGTCAGCGAGTCATGGCGGGCAGGTGAAAGGAGAGCTCTCTGGAGGCGTAGCGATACGCGGGGGGGGGGGGGGGGGGGGGGGGTTTTTCC
>JAODUK010079145.1:0-15635 GCA_027564635.1 Typhlichthys eigenmanni | reverse complement strand
TAAAATATTGTTTGCTTATAATTGCTGGTATACGACCTGTCCAACTACTGACAAATGTACTACATGTAAGTCGCTTTTGTCGCTACTGTCCTGGTCTAAACATTAATCACTGCATGTTTTGTTTTGCAGCATTTGATCGCGAAGGTGCCAAAGCAACTGCCACTGCTGGGCCTGTGAAAGCAACAGTCGATTTGTCTCAATTGTCTGCTGAAACAGGAGTTAGTATTGGTGCTGACGGCGTGGAGGCAAAAGTACTGGGTACACAGTTGAAAATTGGTCGCACAATGGGCATTTCAGTGCTTGGCACTGGGCTTGAGTTCAAACTTTGGTAAACGATGCTAATTGCAATATACAATTTAAACCATATTGATATGCTAAAAATCTGATTTGTGCTATTAAATTATATTAGCGCTTTTTATTTCAAAATGTTTAAAAGTAGGCTATAATACAGTATAATACAATGTAGAAATGTGTCCAGAATGTGTCCACAAAGTGATGAGTATCTTTGTGATGGTCATATACGCCAGTGGATGTTTCTGCCAATAAACTCTCATTCACATATATCCAGTGTGTTGTCGTTGACTTATGAGTAGCAGACACTTTTATCCAAAGCGACTTACCTGTAGTACATTTGTATTACAACATACAGCAATTGTAAGCAACCAGTTGTATCAGAATAGTTAAGCATCTTGTCATGTCTAATATCAATTGCATTGCGGGTTACTAAGCATTGCATTTATAACCCTGAGATATTTGTCAGGAGCCGAATATCACTGTACCATATTGTACTGTAAGTGACGACAACAAAGAGACAAGCCGACACAGATTACATGTTCCTCCATGCTGTTTAATATAGGGCATTTACATTCTTCTTTGTACAGTATGAATAGTGTGTACACACTCAATTTCCAGTAAAATAACACATTTACAGTAAGCTGATCTATCCATATTGATGTGAACTTTATTTCTATACATTTACAATTTAAAAGTTTCCATAACTTTGCAGTTAGCCTACTTTGATAGCTTACTTACTATATTTTTTATTACAGACAAACAGATGATAAAGCATTAAATAATATACATTTGAAGATTAACCAAAAAAGTGTCCCTCCACTGATATATTTCACAATTTAAAAATTTCCAGGCTATGTAGGACATCATACACACAACACCAGAAACAGCCTCAAATTTGAATATGTATATCATTAAAGCATGTTTACCAAAGCAGAGGTGAGGCTGAGCTTGCTAAATTAGGAGGGTTTTCCCAGGCAATAAGCCATATCATTTCAATCACAGAGAGGAGGGTGTTGCATTCATATCATCAATTCTATTGAATAAAAGGAGAGCTCCTCCTTCTGGTTAGAACTAGCATCACACCCGCTCTATGTGACCAGAGCCATGGAAAGAACAGAGTTACGCCAATGGAATTTCAAAATTGTCAACGGTCACATAGTTTATGGAGGCTAAACCTATGGCAATAGTTCCAGGAAGTGCTTTGTGAGCAGTTTGAATATATATATTCAGATCTATAACTTCATTTTTTGTAATTAGTAGTCAATAAATGAACCGATATTTCAATTAAAATATAATTTATAGGGTACTTTTAGTATATAGGCTAACTTCCGGGAACTATTTTGAGGCTACACGATCCGCCATTGCTGTGAAACGGAGTGAACGGAGGTGGTGCGACTAATGCCGCCTTCACACGCTATCGGATATATCGTGTTGTGTTACGTATTTACGACTTCAGAACACACGAACGGTTAAACAAAGTAATTACCACTGGGAAATTGTGATTTATCTATGATATACCTGTGTTGCCAAGTTATATGGGATGGTAAATTTAAGTGAACGTGGTTTCTTAACATAATTTGCAGCAGCGGCACTGACTGGCTATAAATACTGTAGTCCCCCAACGTAAATTATCTTTTCAGATTACATCAGCAATACCAATATTTCTAATAGGTTGTCAATTCATTCAAAAGCTGCTTCCTAATTTTCCTGCGGCTATGCACTTAAAAGCGTGACATGTCGTATTTACGAGTTCCAAACTCGTAAGTAGGAGCTTCCGACAACGACGTGAAGTCGGCCATAGCCCTTCCCCTAGCCAGTTTCACCTTTGTTGACAGCTGTGTTTAAAACTTCAACTCTGTGCTCAGGCAGATCATTGAGGACAGCATTGGTAATGTAAGGCAATGTTGCCCTTATAATGATGCTGAACACAGGGAAATCATATTCCACTTAAAAGAAATTCTATATCAATGCTCATTGATATAGAATAATTATTGGGGCTTTGCCGGTCAAATAATTTGTAAAAAACCAAATATGCCAAATGCCAAGTTGGCAAAACCAGCACACAGTAAAGCAAACTCAGGTGCAGGTACATTGTATTATATTATTGTTCTAAATTGAGTTGGGATGCAAGTTATGCAACTGCTGTTAGCATTAAATAGCATCACATTTCTTATTTTCACATTGCTGTATTTAATTCCAAATGAATAGAGATAGTCATTCTTGATCCGTTCCAGGGGTGGCATCGTCTAAATCAAGAGCAATCTTTGATAGACAACACAATTTCAAGGACTCACACGAAATTCCCCTAGATATATGATTATCATTCACGCTGCCATCAGATATAGTCATACATTCTCAAACTTTTTCCTTCACAGGAATATATGGCTTTTTGTAAAACATTGAAATGGTGAGGCATAGCTGTCTTCCCTTTATTGGTTCATGACTGTTGCCAGTATGGCTACATGTGGTGGCATAAAGATATAAACAATTACAATAAGCACCAATAAATAGAAGTAACATGAAGTGATTATTTTGAGTGTGGTGGTACATGTATAGCAGCTGACAACTGAAGCAGTGTGCTACCGCCTAGAAGGTTTAGGTTGGAATGGGACATCTTTCTTCTCTACAAGCATATAGAGACACTGTGTGGACTGGAGGAGGTACAGTATATTAACTTAATGCGTATTAATTCACATACAGATTACATTGTACAGTAGATGACATAAACCTCAAATACAATGTTAGACTTATTCCCAGTATTTGACAGGATTAACACCATTTGCCAGCTACCATAAATATAATTTCTCATGATAACAATAGAACAATTGTACAAGTCATTAAGTTGACTTGTAAAAGTTTCAAGCTATGAGACTGAAAAGAAAGAAGAAATAAATATAAATTTAATGTATAATAATATTGAATGTTATCAGTCACTTTGTAGAAATCAGACCACTACTATCTATTAACAGTAGCCTACACAACCTTGTCTGCAACATGTAAGTGTTTCCTGCTTCTTACTATAACATACCTTGTAAACCATCTGTCACTGACAGAAATAAATTGTTTGTAGATCTCTTGTGGGCTAAATTGTAATAAGCTAGAAATGGAATAGGTCGCTATATTCATTTAGCAGGATGAGATGCACAACAATGGTCATAACTATGATGGCAATTATTATGCCATTTCACAGGTAATTTGCTGAAACTGACATTTCAGCACACTGTAGTTGTAATTTCCTGCAGTCAACTGAAAATGTATAGGCCTACTAGACATGTCCCACCCGTGCAACCCAAACCTACATCACTAAGGCTCTGGTATACTTCTGTCAAATTATACAGCTGCAATTCACCAGTGATGATACATTCGAATCAACACAAGACCCAATGGCTCCTAAAGCCAAAGGCTCACAAACATACAGTACAAAATGTATTTTTGAAAATATACTGTGGCCGATCGAGTCATTATTTTTTAACAGCAAGGCAGCATTGCTTGCTGAGTTTTAACAAGGTGATTGGTCAACAAAGTGAAGACAAAGCAGAAGGAATCATGCAAAAAAGATACCATCACTGCTCCTTCTATACTTGGATTTAACCTTTGGATAAGAGTAGTCTATTCTTCACCTTAATTCATTTTATACATGTGTGTCTTTATTACATTATGTATTAATTTGTATACATAATATAATATATAATCTGTATGCAAGCATTAAAAAAAAGAATTGATGATAAAACAAATAATATTCTTAAAAGCTACCTGAAATTTGTATGTTCATCATCTCACCTCCAAGTTTAGCACGCAACTTGAATATAGATGATCTACAATTATACAAAAGAACCTCTCCACAGAACGTAATGTTTGAATACACCATCAATTTACAATCTCAATTTCAAGTAATTGCTTAAAATGTACAGTATAAAGTGAGCAATAGTGCAAAATGTGTCCACATTAAACTAAAGACATACTGAACAATGCCAATGCCACAGTCTGGTGGTGTCCTTGCTGATTGGGTCAGGATGTTTCTGTTATTAAGTCTGAGTCATTATGCCAACAAAGAAACAATTAAACAGCAATTGAACTTTGATCATAATTGATTCACCCTGCTCATGGTCACATGCACATTTGATTATGTGATTTAAACGCTCTAAGACAGTTTTGAAATGGTTTTCAGTATGTTTTGGTATTTGCAGTAATTTACACTGACTCTTACACAGTGAACTTACACTACCAGATTGACATCTTTACACTAGGAGGACAGCAAGATGTTAGTTAGCAGAAATGTACAGCCACAGGTTAGAGATACAGTTAATCCATATGTGGGTGGGAATTCAAAGTGAGTCTGAAAAAAACTTTGGTTCACATATGACTTTTATATTTGATCAAATAAAAACATTTTCTTTTAGGAACTGCATTGTGACTGCACGGGTACACAAGGAATAAAGAAACAATTCTACATAAAACAATTAGTCATAATAGTCATTATTCCTATAAGATAAGTCAGTAGCATGGAGATTTGGAAACATCCAACTCTCAAAGCCTGAAGTTCTGAAGCAATGGCTGCAAAGTGATATATTTCCATGAAGGTTCTCTTGAATCATGATTAAATGCAGATCTTTTTTTTTTTTGCTCAGAGTTTGGTCAGAGTTTCAAACTTTGGGAGAGACTGCATATTCAAATCTTACTGAAATCGACTACAGACTATCTCAAATGTGTTTCAATGTGAATTTAACGTAATCACTGGTGAACAAGCACTGCACAAATAGCCTACACATGCCTCTGAACATAGGTGAGCTAGCTGCACATGTTCATACAAACAGATCAACAGACTGCAGATAAATAGTATTAACTGAGCTAGACTGGTGGTAGACCCACATACTGTAGACAGTAACTCTTTAACCTGACTGCACGCAAGCATAGACCTTTCATTTTGCTCCACGCACGTTTATAGTTTATCCTTTCCCTCTGCCAACTGCACCACTTTCTTGGCAGGCATCTTGGCAGCACAGCAGGATCCAGTGGATACCCTAGTAGGTGATCACGAGAAAGCAGTGCAGTAGCGCTGACCAATGTGTTTACATCCATAAATAAAGCTACACACACACACGACTCACTAGATCATTGAAGTCATAGATGCGCATGTTGTTATGCTATTTCTGGCTTTCTCCTCAGCTACAATGCTCAACCTTGACCCCCACAGTGAATTATCTTCCTCTCCACTGCAATCTTATCACCAGCCGCCATCTTTGCCATCAAATGAAGAGCCCAGCACTAGCTCCATAACGCTAGTGAAGCGTAGCTCATCACCTCGTGCTATCCGTTATATCTGCGTCCCTCCCAGATCTCCCCCGCCAGCGGGATAGTGTCTCAGCCCTCCCCCGCGGCGCAGGGAGTGCAGGGCCACAGTACAGCAGCCACGCAGCAGCGAGCCCAAGTGGTACATGGGCTGTCCCGCCCGGGCCGGCCCGCGGCACAGCCACGCCACCGTGGGCACCACGGGCACCGCCACCGCCAGCAGGTCGATGAGGAAGTGGCGGCTCCAGTAACTCTTCTGAACGGCGCCGGGCCCGGGCGTCGACGCCGACGAGCCTCCCTCCGATTTGGCCCCTCGCTCTTCACCCCGGTTGCCACCGTCGTCATCTTCATCTCCCAAGTCCACCACGGTGACCTCCTCGCTGGAGGTGGTCCTCCTGGGCTGGGAGGTGCAGGGTGGTCTTACGCCACCCGGTGACAACACTGTACTACTGCAGACCGCAGATGGCGTTTCCTCTGCTGGGAAGCCCAGCTCCCGCTGTCCTCCTCCCTGCTCCACGGCAATCCCATGACATCTTGCTGCTCCAGGACATCCCGACTCGTCTAAATCCGCCCACTTCCTGTCTGGTGCCTCCCCCACTGCACCGCTATCACTTCCTGCTCCGTCCACCTCTATCCAGTCCAGCCTTTCGGCTTCGAAGACGTCCGAAGCCTCAAAAGCGGCTTCCGCCCAGGCGTCTCCCGGCAGGCGCGGTTTCTCTCGGCCTTCGCTCTCCTGTTTCTCCTCTCCCGCACGCTCTCCCTTGGGGCTGGGCTCCGCGGCCGCCGTCTCAGCGACCGAGTCCAGCTGGTTGTCGCCCTCGTCCGACAGCCAGGCGGAGGAGGGGCTGCAGGCCTGCGAGCGGAACGTGCGCTGCTCGGCGATGGTGTCCAGGTCTGAGGGGCAGCTCTCCGTCTGGATGGCCGTCTCTCGCAGATGGTGGAGGTAGAGGTGGTGGTGCGACAGGCAGGGGTGGCTGGCGCTGCCCCCTGCGCCACCCAGGGAGCAGCAGTGCGGGGCCGGCTTCTCATGGGTGGAGGAGTGGGGGAGGGTGTGGGAGAGAGAGTTGGGGAGGGTGTGGGCGTAGGAGCTGAGCAGCGAGGCCGTCTCCTCAGACAGGAAGGCGGCCTCTAGCAGCAGCTGGGCACGGCTGGGGACCGCCCCGCCCTCCCCTAAGCACACAAAGCTGCCGTCCCGGGTCCCGGCCCCATCGCCGCGGCGCCCCGCCTGCTCGCTCAGCCTGGTGTAGGTGGAGCTTCGGGGCAGCGAGCGCGCCGGGGAACCGTCGCACGAGCAGGACGACGCCCGGCCGCCAGCCCCGCCGGGACTCTCCCCGGAGACGGAAGCGGGCGCCGAGCCCCCGGCCCGGGTCCGGCGGCCGGGCAGCCCCTCCCCCTGCCTGGCCGCGCTGCTCTGGGCCAGCTCCATATTGAGCAACAAGCTCTCCAGCTTGTGGTTCTGCGCGTTGATGTCCTGGAAGTACTTCTGGACGCCTCCGCTGTCGTCGTTGTCGGCGGCGACCACCCCGGCGTTGCTGAGGCTGGTGCGGACCGTGTCCACGGCCTGCTTCAGCTGTTGGATCTCGCGGCGCGCCTCCTTCAGCGCCAGCTGGGCCTCCACGCGGTGGCACTCCTCCTCCACCCAGTCCTCCTGCATCTTGGACAGCTGCAGCCGCAGATCATCGACCTCACAGTCCCTGGGAGCACAGCAGCACACACACACACACACATATTATCGTCTAGGTACGCATAGAAAAATATGTATCTCCAGTGAATCTCTTAGTTACATCAACATATATCATAGAAAACAATCTGTGCGGATACAAATTAGTATTTTAAGACCGTTTTTCACTGTTTGAACAACAAGGAAATCCCATAGAGACCCCCCTATCTTGACTACTAATAGAGCGTAAAAGGTTTTGAAATAAGCATATAAAAATATTTCTTCTTTTGCAGTTATCTATTGATATGCAGATTATCTGTCAACATGCCATTAGAAAAACATACAATCCATGTGAGATGATGAGATTACCTGAAACTAACGCTCACCTGTCCTGCAGTCTGTCCACCGTCTCCTTCAGCTTGGCACGCAGGTGTCGTATGCACACCTCCTTCTGCTGCAGGGGGGTGAGGTACTGCTCGGGGGGCGGGGGCCTGATACCGTGGTTGTCTGTGCATGATGTGTACTGACGGTGGCGTCTGAGGAGGAGGCCAGGACATAATATGTGTCAAGAAGGGCACACCCCTCCCCACACAGTGCTGAGTGGCTGCCGCTGACTTGAACTCCTCCCCCTGCAGAGCTCATAGGCTCACATCACTTCCCCTACAAGTCTCAGCCTCTTACGTCACATACCGTAAGTGATACTTATACTGAATGTCTGTACTCTGTAAGCAAGTCAGCGCAATCAAGTGGGTAGAAGATATTGATTGGCTGTCAGCATTGTCACTCACGAGATTGAGAAATAAATCATAACGTGTATGTGTTGTATGCCATATCTTAGGCACAAGGTTGAGCGCATGGCGCTAGTGCGGTGCTTTAATTACTAATTTGAGTCTTTCTGTTTCTTTAAGCAGTCGGTTAAGGCTTAAAGAAGTAGTCTACTTAATTAACTAAATGTTAAAAGATCTGCAAACAACCAGACGTGTCCTTTAGTTTCCCTAAGAGTTCCTCAGTACAAGATTAACATCCAGTCATGGTCATTGAGTTATATAGTTGGTCGTCGTTCATGTCAATCAAACTACCTCTCCTATCAAGTAGGTAAGTCTTAATTGAGATTGCAAATGCTGTGTCCCAACCTTTACTTGCATAAAGGCTGGCTCAGCAAGATTACCCTTTTCCCTACACAGCCACATTTACACTGGTGTCACAGTTGTCAAAATACACTGTAAACAGTGGGCTGGGGCAGAAATGTGATTTCCTTGGGGAGCAAGGAAAATACATTAAAGAAATGTAGGACATGTTTGTTGTTGTTTGGTATCTTACCCCTTGGTGGGGCTGCAGTCACTGCCCTTACAGGAGCTTGAGTTGCTACTGCCACTGTGAGAAGTGTTGCCATAGGGATCCCTGTTACTGGGTGGGGCTGGCGTCCGCCTGTTCCAAAACAGGAGATGTAAAATGAGCCGGTGGTTTGTGCCAACAACACCAGTGTTAATCCACAATCAAAACAACGGGGACCACACTGAAAGCTGCCTATCACAACATTGATAACCTGTGTCTACTGCCACAATCAAATATGCAACTACACAGCTCAAACACAATGCAGGCCACAATCACCAGTAAAAGTGTTGTTAGCTCAACTTAACACACACCTAAGATATGGGACACAACACACATCATGTGACATGCGCTTTTCAAGGTGAACTGAAAATCATTACAGATGTATCGCTTGAAGAGATGAATGAGGCAATACTAACCCTAAAATGATGGATAGGAAACACGAAGGCGTGACAGTTGCATTCAAAAGGCGATAGTTCTAGTAGACTGAACACAGTGCAACAAACAACCATGCTCTGCCTCACAACCAGACTAATGTACACAAGTAACATGATCATGGGACAAAAGACATGACTGTAAAACCAAGCGTTCATGCTGTAGGGAATCGACGCTGATGCGGATAACATATGGAAAGGTGGAAGTCTTGAGCACCGACCGAGAGCTAGGGGTGGAGGGAGCGTTTGCGGAGCGACCGATGTGGCGATCCGGAGACTTGGCCAGCGCGTATCCTTTTGACGGCGACTTGGTCGATGCATAGCCTTTAGTCGGGCGCATCGAGACCATATAGCCTGGCTCCATGGGAACGTAGTCTAACTCTATGAATCTGCAGTAGTCAAACCTGACCAGGCAGAGACAACACGACGTTATGTCACAAAAGGTACAGTACAGCTCGCATATGCACACTGTGGTGAAAGAACACAGGCCGATTGTATAGATTATAGATCAGGGTACAGCCATGCAGTTTCAGAGCTTTAGCTACAGATTGGCATACCAGAATACTGTCAAGCAGCAACAATCACATAAGCATGTTTTCTACATCAAGATACACAATAATAGTAATAATATATATGATAACCTAAACATAAATATTTTAATTCTGGATATGACTGTGGTATGAATCTAGCCCCTTATAGTGTCACATTTGCGTACATGTAATTGTCTGGCATTGCTGTGGGGCTGTACGTCTATGAAGACCACTCTAACGCCACTCAAAAAACACTCAGTATGTTAGCGTGCAAAACAAAAATATAATTTGCTTATATCCAATCTAATTATAGGAGCACAGAGGCCATTTGTTGCATTGATGTAGGTAGATCAAAGCCATAATGAGCTGAGCTTGACCAGTGCCTGGATATGTTGCCAGCCAGGGCTTCACGTCCCTCTAAACCCAAGGTCTATTACAAAAAGAAACTCTACACAACATATTCCAATAATCCTGGACCCTGAAGCCAAATGGACCAACATTCAATGTAAGCCTCTTATTCTTTGCATGTCATCAGCAGATAAAGTATGTTGTTGAAAAAGCTTGCCAACCTACGTGAGGTTTCCTTACCAAACCCTTGTCAACTAAATTCACCTACAGTATAATTACCAGCAAACTGGTTCTCATTAGTGACAGTGAATATGCACACACAATTAAATTCAAGGTATAATAAAAACACTTTCTCATAAATATTAGTCAGTATTGTTACAGAAACACATAATTTAAGGGGAACTGTGATGGGCAACGTTTATCCAAATCCCTGCTGAAGACTGACCTAACTTTCAGTCACGTTTAGTCTGTTTCAGTAAAAGGACAAGAATGTTGCCCAATCACTGGCCTCCACTACGGAGGGAGGCGGGAGCTAGCAGGGCTCATGAAAACAGCCATGGCAGGGAGAAGGGGAGGGAGAGGATCGGGTTATGATGAAATACATTATTGGACATAAGTACTGAAACATACGCCGAAAAAAGCTGCTGAAGCAGAAAGCTTAGAGAGGAAGGTTGGTCAAACACATAAGACAACACTATATAAGTTTTGCCTCGTCTGGTAGTCAGGGACCAGGTCTGTCCGAACCATCTCCTAGGACAGAGTTAGGCTAGCATATGCTTCACAGGGACCAGGCAGGGTACGAGTGACTGGGTGCAGGGCAGGAGTGTGGAAGCAAATGCGTGGTAAAGCTTGGTGGAGACTTCACCCATGTAACGTATCCAACGCTGCAGAGGGGTCACGACTAGATCTGTTTGTGTCATTTTAATTCCCCTTCTCAAATGACATTCGGATGAATATAGTTCCTTACAGCGGAGGCTAGGTCACTGACTCAGCAACTCTCTGCAGTTGTGTGTGTATGTGTGTGTGTGTGTGTACCAGGGATCAGGGAACCACTGTCTGACGAGCTAGCGCTCCACAATAATCACTGGCGCTTTTATCACAGTGCATGTAGCCGCTGTAACACCAACTATGTGAGGAATACTAACCAGTGAGCAAGTGCCACTCATGTCAGTATTATCCATGAACTGTAAAGGAAGGTCTTTTATGTTCTTTAGGTATTTGCCCGTTTTAAAGCAGCATACCATTCTAGTCAACTTCTATTATTATTGTACTTGGTCTTCACGTGACCTAGTGAAGCCAACAGAAACCTTTCGCTGTATTTGCCAATGTAAACGTTTCCTGCCAGCGCACCCACGCACCTGCTTGCACTCTGGCAGGAAACACCAAGGGCAGTCCGCTGCTTCGCCACATTTGACGAAGCAGCGCTTCAAGTGCACGGTTACACTGAAGAAAAGGACAGTGCATGCGTTACATGACATGTTTGACCGGCATCAAACATGTCAAATGGTCCTTGTATGCAGCATTTTGATGCTCTTGCTGTAGTGGCTGCAGCGCATGCTGATGCTATAGCTACTGTACGCAGCATGCTCTCTGAGGCTGTGGGGGGGAAGGGGCTCACGAGGATGCAGGAGTGGCCGCCACCGCCGCTGAGGCAGCTGCCAGCGGTGCGCCTGCCACCACCGGGACCGGTGAGGAGACCAGCATTTGCTGCAGGCGGCGCTTGGGCTGTAGCGCCTTCAGCGGGTTGAATCTGAGAAGACATGGAGGGAGAGCACAGCTACAGCCGTCTGCAGCCAGCCTTAGACCTGCTGGCAATACACATCCTGCCATTGCTCATTGACAGTCATGTACATTAGACATGCTGGCCCAATCCATCATGTTTTCCTTAGTATATTTTATATAAGAATGAATTGCTGAGTATGTTTAAATAATGAAACCAAATAGATGTGATTCTTCACATTGTATCCAATCCCAAGATTAGTGGGACTGGGACATCTTCCTTAAGACAAGTCCTGACATATAATCTAAATCATTAGGGAGGGGGGGACACAATGCATTACCCTGCACTCACACCGCCAGCGATTTTGTAGCTGGTTGAAGCTGTCGCCGGTGGGCGTGTTTGCTCTGTCACTTAAAGAGGTATGCTAATGTGTCTGCCCTGCTAAAAGAAATGAACAAATTATGTAAATTGTAGATAAACGTATATATAAATATATATGTGTCTCGGCAAACAGACAAGCAGACATTTTGTCCTCCATTTTCGATCGCCAAGAAGAGGGAGGGGCGTCGCCGACACACATCTACTCTCTGATTGTTAGTCGCTACACCGCGTCACTGAAAATATAAATAAAGTTCGATGTTGAAAACTTTCCAAGTCGCGAAGCCGCGAGCCGCTTGTAGCTGGCCGCTTTGTCTCCCACTGTCGCCCATTGAAATTAATGAAGATATGTCGCTTTCCAGCTGACTGTAGCTGGCGGTGCAGAGTGCAGGGTTAGCCTGTGTCTATAGCAGCTGCATGATAGATCATTGGACAACACATCAATATTCTCAACAGACTGAGTCCAAGTTCAGCCCTTGCTTAACCAGTGGTTTATATCTAGGATGCAGTTGGCTATTTCATACACAAAGCACTTACAAAGAATCCAATATCAGGCTCTGGCCTCACCAAATAGTCAATACACTGACACAACCTAGTAAATCACATCTTAAAATAAAGGATGATTCCCTCTCAATGGATTTAAATGCTGACAGAAGCGTGATTACAGTGCAGAAAGAGAGAGAAATTGACTTATAACCACTTCTTGTAGGTGCTTACAGTGGAGTTCTACTCAGCTTTGCTTGGTTAAAAAGAACAATATGACAATTCTTAAAACATAACGCTGACCTACACAAACAGTTATGCAGCTGCTCAATATTGTGATAAAGCAAATATACCAATACATAGAAAGTGTTAAGTGTAAATACCTTTCACATTTCGTTTGATGTTCAGATTAATTTAACAGCAGTAAAGTCCAGGTTCACTATTCCTTTACTAATTATTAAGAGGACAGTTACAAAAGGAAGGAATCTTGCAGTAGTTTCACACAAAGTGACATTTATGCATTCAGATAAAAACATTATACGGTACTACTTAAATACAGTGGCTTTTTCTCCCGGAGGCCAAAGGAAGCTAGGCTTCCCTTTTTTCCCCAGAATGTTTTTGCCATTTTTAAAATAAAATATTTTGGTAATTCTGTGTTGCTGTGATCTCTTCCCTGTTTCTAATAGTCTTAAGTACTGTAGTCTACAATGAGTCAAACAGTGGCCCTCAATAATGTATGGTGAAAGACGATATTGCACCGCTACTGTAGGCCTATCTGAAAGCAGGCTATAGGCTGAATTTGTGTCTCTTGGTGGAAAAAACGAATTAACCAATCAGATGATGGCTAACATCAGGCCACTGTCAAGTCGTGATTGGTCAAGACTATGCTAGAGGAAGCCATGGCAGAAGAGCTGCCGTTCACCTTGAAGACTCATTTGTATGAAAAAGCCTACAATTGTTTGTGGCATCTAAGCTTATGGTGTATTTAAACAGTTTAGAACTACAGTATAGCCTACAGCTGCAGCCTGTAGCTCAAGTTAGCGACCCGACGGGAACTATGAACGTAAAACTTTTAACGTCTTCAGATTTAGTTTGTGAATAACTTGTTTTAGGCTATTACTATATCTTACTGTCCATTAAAGGTATAGTCAGCAAAGCTACAGTAATACACTTTGTCAAATTCACCAAATATCTCCTTGCATTTCCCTAGCTTTTTACTTGAAAAATGATCAGATACTTGTATAGTCCTGGCTCCATATGTAGATATTGTTTTTATTTGAGCTTGAAGTTAGCAAGCGTTCTGCAGAATAACTAACCCTGCCTTTATTAGGAAGTTAACGCATGTTATGCATGATATGGGTGGACAGGCGAGTGCAAGTCCTGCACGATAGTTTATAATACCTGGCGCTCTATCTCATCTGGTTGCATTACTCCCATAACCCCTCACCCTCCCATCGGTACATAGATCTATAAGAGGTCTTGTCACACTTGGCTTCCTCAAAAATATTTCCAACGGTTATATATATGTATATATATATATATATATATATATATATATAAAAAGGTAAAACGTTTACACACCTGTAATGCTGGGATGGTGAGGCGAGTGCACACAAATGAAAAACACAGATGCTGGAAAAGCAACGAGCCCCACAACTCGTCCTTTAATTGAACAGAAAAAACTTAAACAGCGAAAACAAACTCAAAAACCAAAAGGCGTACACAATCATGCCATCTAACAAATAGAAAACATGTACAATAACCCACGCCCTCTCCCAGCAGTCACCAGCCTATATGCCCTCACACCCACACGGCTGAAGGCAATCGGCTGATCGCACGTGTGGGTGTGAGGCGCTGGGAATGCGGGCAGTCCTCCCCCGGCTGTACCTCACCGGCGAGACCAAGGGAGCGTTATAACACCCCTATGAAAATGCCAGGTTTTTGTGATGTAAAAGAATGAGCCAAAGATGAATCATGTCAGAACTTTTTCCACCTTTAATGTGACCTATAATGTGAACAATTCAATTGAAAAACAAACTGAAATATTCAAGGGGGAAACATTTAAAATAAAAACCTTACAATAACCTGGTGTGCACACCCTCTTATAACTGGGGATGTGGCTGTGTTCAGAATTAACCATCACATTCAAATATGTGCAAAAACAACACTGCACATCACCCAAAGAACACCATACCCACAGTGAAGCATGGGGGCGGCAGCATCATGCTTTGTGGCTGTTTTTCTTCAGCTGGAACCGGGGCCTTAGTCAGGGTGGAGGGAATTATGAACAGTTCCAAATACCAGGCAACTTTGGCACAACAACTTCAGGTGTCCGTTAGAAAGCTGAAGATGGTGTGTGTGTGTGTGTGTGTGTGTGTGTGTGCGTGCGTGCGTGCGTGTGTGTGTATGTGAAGAATAATAGTAGTAATACAGTATTCACCCAATTACAGGAATAAAGGTAAGCAATCAGTTTCCTTAAAAGGTTTGCAAAATATTAATAAAAAAAAAAAGCAAAATAAAAATGAAGCTTGCGATATCAGAATGGTCTCACAATGCTAGCTTTAGGCAGGACTAATTATATGGAATATCTGCAATGCATTTCTGTATTTCAACAGTATAGTATTTTGAAAAACACAATGTGTGTTGTCTGAGGTTATTGTTTTGAATATTGAAATTGGAATTTTACAATTTATCTGAATTTTAGATTCAATGCGAAAGTCCTTATATTGTAGGTGCATTGTTTATTCTTGTAGTAAGATGTGTGGTAATTCGTTTTAAAGGTGTAGTCAGCAATCCTGGAGAAAGACTAAACAGCACCTCTCCCTTCAATGCCATAGGGTGCTCCTTCAGATGCTCCGCACCACACACTGGACATGCATTGCAAAGGCTGTGATGGTGTTGTGTGGTGCAGTTTGTTTGGGTTCCCATTTACACAGTTGGGGAACCAGATAATTTTTCCAACACATGGACATCTACTGGACTGTGGAAATATTTGCTGAATTTGTGTATTAGCTTAAAATATCTTACTCCAGCTTTAAAGCAATCTTTCATCTTAATGTGAGTAATTATTATAATCATTAAGGTTGAGAGATGTGTAGTGATCCAGCAGCCGAACCACGCCCCATTGATAATTCATGCTGTGGATTATTAAGGTTTGAAACATTGAA
>JAODUK010079124.1:0-12592 GCA_027564635.1 Typhlichthys eigenmanni | reverse complement strand
GTTAGTTTAACTGATGTAATAACAACTAGTTGATAGTTTAACTGATGTAATAACAACTGTTAGTTTAACTGATGTAAAAACAACTAATTGTTAGTTTAACTGATGTAATAACAACTAGTTGATAGTTTAACTGATGTAATAACAAGCACATACCTTATAAATACTACATACATAATATAAATACTACACCACAGTGTAAATACGCGAGTGTACTACAGTGCTAACACACAGCATCTCTTCAGGTAAAACCTGCTATAATTCTGTCAACATCGGGTTTCTGATTGACGGCTCCTCAAGTGTCGGCACCGGAAACTTCCGCACGGTTCTGGACTTCCTCGCCTCCATCGCCCAGAACTTTGACATCTCCGACGTGGGAGCACGGATTGGTCCGTCATGAATCAATACACTACTGATTGAACGGAACCATTTGTAATGCAGTATCTGGCCATTAGGGGGAAGAGCGATGCAATCAGGGATCCAAGCAGTGCACACACACACACACACACACACACACACACACACACACACACACACATGCACACACACACACGCACGCACACAGACACACACACATACACATAAGCGCATACACATAAGTACAGGTGTCTGTACTTTTTGATTGACCTTTGGCCTCATTGGTTCCCAGGTGCCGTCCAGTTTACCTATGACCAGCGGTTAGAGTTCGGGATGTTTGACCACCCCGCTAAAGATGAGAGCATAGCAGCTATACGGAGCATTTACTACATGAGTGGAGGAACGGCTACTGGAGTCGCCATCACATACGCAAGCCAGCAGCTGTTCAGGTAGCCCCACCCATAGCACAATACCAGCCAATAGACCCACCCATATCATCACACCAGCCAATAGCCCGACCCATATTACGGTACCAGTATATAGCCCCACCCATAGCACAGTACCAGCCAATGTCAGATTCAGATTCATTCTCTATTGTCCTTGTTAGAGGAAATGTGTTTTCACAGACTGCACTAACAGAGAAACTGAAAAACACCCATCACACACACACACACACACAGGCACACGCACATGCACACACACACACAGCACATGAAACACATGGTATACATATAACCAAATAATGCATGAGTGACAGCTACATCCAAACAGTATGGCATTGTAATTACATGTGTTGTGCATTTAATAGCTGTTGGAATAAAGCTTTTTCCAAGGCATGTATTTTTGCAGAGTTAATAGCCCCGCCCACATCCCTACACCAGCCAATAGCTGTTGAGGTAGCTCTGCCCACACCTTTACAGTGGCCAATAGCTGTTGAGGTAGCTCTGCCCACACCACTACACCAGCCAATAGGTGCAAGATAATATTTCCATGTAGAACACAAAACTGGGGAAGGTACAGAGAAACAGGAGGCAAGCTGGAGGTATAAAAAAGTTTTCTCTCAGGAGGGTGGGGCCTGGCCGCAACTTCCTCATCATAGTGACAGACGGCCAATCGTATGATGACATGAGTGGACCCGCCCTCGCTGCCCACAAACTAGGTCTGTCTGTCTGTCTACCTACCTGTCTGTCTGTTTACTTGTATGTATATCTGTCTGTCTGTCTCTACCTGTCTGTCTATCTGTCTGTCTGTCTGTCTGCCTGCCTACCTGTCTGTCTGTCTACCTGTCCATGTCTCTGTCTATATCTCAGGTAGTTGGATCAATATTGACAGTTGGTCGAGGACAGGCTCTGTGGCCTCAAGGTGGCGCTATTACAGTGATGTGTGGACTCTGCTATGACATGGCGTATATTTACATCTGATCCCTCCTATCAGGCATCACCATCTACTCTGTGGGCGTGGCCTGGGCACCTCTTGATGACCTCAGAGCGATGGCGTCGCAACCACATGACACACACACTTTCTTCACCCGAGAATTCTCCGGATTGTCTGACTTCGTCCAACCAATCACGCGAGGAATCTGCCGAGACTTCAATGATGCCAACTAACATGCCTGCGCACACACACACGCACACACACACGCACACACACACACACATATATCCTAATATCAGATATTATAACCTGTATGGGACTATACTACTACATGATTATCACAATACACATGCACACACATGCACACACATGTACACACATGCACACACACACACACACACACATATATCCTAATATCAGATATTATAACCTGGATGGGACTATACTACTACATGATTATCACAATACACATGCACAC
This sequence comes from Typhlichthys eigenmanni, assembly GCA_027564635.1. Classification (NCBI taxonomy): domain Eukaryota; kingdom Metazoa; phylum Chordata; class Actinopteri; order Percopsiformes; family Amblyopsidae; genus Typhlichthys; species Typhlichthys eigenmanni. Next base: position 10,386 of record JAODUK010079124.1, on the reverse strand, counting down.
ACATGCACACACATGCACACACACGCACACACATCATATTGTTTTAAAGCACTCTTCTTTTCTTCTGTGGTGTTTGTATATCCAGACATCTTCCAGTTTTCATCTAATATTCCGTTGAATCCCCTGGACAGATGTTCACCTTTACTGTAAACATATGTATTGGAAGAATTCAGAGTAGTTTTGAAGACTAATATGGCAGATTCAATTATATTTTTGTTTGTTTGCAGGTAGTATCATCTTATTGTAAGTGTATGGACCAGTTTATCCGTAGTAATAGTATTACTATTTTTTCTGTTTCAGATTTTTCTGTAGAAAGATATTTTTTACCCTTAAGCTTTATTCAGGTTGTACAGGGTCAAATGGTCTATAGATGTTAAAGTACTGGTTATATACTGTAACAATAAAAACAATTTGTAAAGTCTAATCTTAATGGTTAAATCTGAACAAGAAAATAATCATAATTGGCGCTATGCAAGTAACACGTGACTATTAAATTAACTTTTTTTCTAGAAATATTTTAAGGTAATTTATATAATTCAGGTAAAGTGGCCTTAATAACATGTCAGAAATGTCTCTATTGGTAAAAAAACACCAAGTGAAATTAAAAATAATTATCATGGATGAATACATACTTTAAATGAAAAACTACAAGATAAAATAAAAAAACATTATAAAATATAAAAAGTTAATATATAATCTATATTAATTACATTAAACTATAGTTAAATGATCAGTGATCTTTATAATTGAATTGGATGATAAACATCTGCCATTCCCAATTACATCAACAAGGCTTTATTAAGCAGGTTTTTTTTTCTAAAGAATGGATCTCTGGGAATATTATTTTTGTCTGTATTTATTACATTCTCTGTTGGTTTTCAATAAAGGACACGTGTACACAACTACATTAACATTCATCACTTAAAGCACATTTTTGTGTATGTAAAAACAACTACTAACAATTACGTTATCTGGAGATCAGCACTAAAGTAAAGTAACCGAATTTCCCACGCGACTTTTATTGTGTACAAACAGGAAATCTTTATTTCGTCACCGGAACTGACGTTTTGAAGAGGGAAATTTAAAATCAAAGAAAGAAACATGAATGATATTTAAATAGAATAACATGAAACTTTACCCACATGCTACATACGTTTAGTATTGCAGTCGTGCGTGAAAAGTAAGGTAAGTAAACGTTCCATGTTAGCTTGTTGGCTAACATAGCCTGATTTTGGATGGTTACTCATTATTGTTGTTTACCTGAAGTACGGCTCTACGCTACGCTACCATCGTACCGTGCTTTAGTGTGAGTTGGAAAGATGGGTTTTAAACATTCAAGGTTAAAACGCGACACTGCAAAATCTACATTTTTGTATTCGACTTCACTCTTGTCAGCTGCCTGCTGATAAATAATACCGTAAGAGATTAAAGTGTTGCTGGTCAAAATGTACACTAATAGCAAATGTTCCGTCTACTTATCACGTGTACCAGAATAGAAAACGATGTTATTTTATTTTCGCTACCATAGTTTATACGTGGCAGACCACAAACCAGACGTGTTCAATTTCAGCAAAAATAAAACACGATCCCAAAAACAGAGCAGAAGAAACTAGAACGGCCTGCAAATTCTGTCTACTTAGAATAAAGGCGGCCAATAAAATAAATACAATAACATAAGAAAAGGAAATACTTGATAACAATACAAATATCATGCTAATAACTTACTTAGTTAAACATTTAATTTACTTTTATGTTAGAACGTTACAGTATCACGTGAATATACAGTACCTGTTCAACCAGAACATAAACAAGTTTTCTATTCTTTAGATAAACCCCTGACATGAGGAAGAAAAGTCGGATCACACCAGTCTCTGAGGACAGTGAGTTCTGTCTGTCTCTACTGCATCTTTACTGCGTCTCTGCTGTGATTATACATCTCTGTCATGTATCTTAACAGCTTCTCTGCTGTTAATATACGGTGCCTAGTGTGTAGCTGCTACTTACTGTATGTTATTCTTTATATTAAATGAATTAAGGCCTTAATAAAGTGTGTATAAACGATGCATGCTGTGTTATTGAGCCACACAGTCCCACATAAGCACCAGGGACCTCAAGGGTGAGAGGGAGATCAGTTCATCCTCAGTCGGCTAGTATTGTCTGTATGCGTAGTTATATTTAAGAATAAAATGGAGTCTAGCGCCTGTGTGTGTGCGTGCGTGTGTCCAGGTTGTGTTCTCTGCAGACTCAGTGATAATGATCCAGACCGGTTTGGAGAAAAAGTTACGGTTAAGGAACACAACCTGACAGTGCACTATTTCTGCCTGGTAAGTACTGTGTGTGTGTGTGTGTGTGTGTGTGTGTGTGAGAGAGACATTAATGCCACAGATAGCTGAATAATAACATGCGAGCATCACATGGCAGAGAGTTGCAGGTTTGAATCCAGGTCTGCCTGAAAGCATTTGTGCAGTAGCACCAGTAGAAGGCTGGTTGTACTGGTCAGCTCCCAGTAGCCCCAGTATAACCAGTGTGGTGTGTTCCAGCTCCCAGTAGCCCCAGCATAACCAGTGTGGTTGTACTAGTCAGCTCCCAGTAGCCCTAGTATAACCAGTGTGGTGTGTTCCAGCTCCCAGTAGCCCCAGTATAACTAGTGTGGTTGTACTGGTCAGCTCCCAGTAGCCCCTGTATAACCAGTGTGGTTGTACTGGTCAGCTCCCAGTAGCCCCAGTATAACCAGTGTGCTTGTACTAGTCAGCTCCCAGTAGCCCCAGTATAACCAGTGTGGTGTGTTCCAGCTGACGTCCAGTGGCATCTTCCAGAGGGGCCAGGAGGACGAGGGGGTGTGTGGCTTCCTGGTGGAAGACATCAGGCAGGAGGTCAAGAGGTCTGCCAGGCTGGTGAGTCATGCCCTCAACCCCTGTCACCAAGGTAACCGCGTTCCGCCCTGCCGTGTTTGTGCGTGCGTGTGTGCGTGTGTGTGTGTGTGTGTTTAAAGAGGTGTGTGTTAATGTGTAAGTCTATACAGTATATACTGTATGTGTAGACGTGTGTGTGCTGCAGACTGAAGGGGGCAGCAGTGGGCTGTGTGTGTGTGGGTTAATGTACGTGTGTGTAGACATGTGTGGGTTAATGTACGTATGTGTGTGTGTGCTGCAGACTGAAGGGGGCAGCAGTGGGCTGTGTGTGTGTGGGTTAATGTACGTGTGTGTGTGTGTAGACGTGTGTGTGCTGCAGACTGAAGGGGGCAGCAGTGGGCTGTGACGTGAAGAGCTGCAGGAGGACGGTCCACTTCCCCTGCGGCCGACAGCATCACTACCTGTTCCAGTTCACTGGCCTGTTCCCGTGAGTCTACCTGTCTGCTTGTCTGTCTGTCTGTGTTCCTGCCTGCCTGTCTGTCTGCCTGTCTGCCTGCTTCCCTCCCTGCCTGTCTGTCTGTCTCTACTTGTCTGTCTATCTATCCTGTCTGTCTACCTACCTGTCTGTCTGTCAGGTCCTACTGCCCAGACCACAGTCCGGCCCAGACGGCGAGCCCAGACCAGTCTCTACCAGAGTTCTGCTCTGTGTGTCTGGACCCGCTGGAGCCCGTGTTGTCTCACGACGTGCTCAAGTGTCCCGCCTGCCACGCCTCTTGGTTCCACCGCGCTTGTGTCCAGGTAGGGGGAGGGTACGGGGCCTGCCACGCCTCCTGGTTCCACCGCGCTTGTGTCCAGGTAGGGGGAGGGTAAGGGGTGGGGGAATGTAACTTTAAAGGGATAGTCTATAGCCCCGGACACACTGCAAGCAACTAGCAGAGATGTGGCGATGAGAGCCAATGAGATTCAGCGATTTGAAGCGACGACAGGCGAAGTAATGGTCGTAGATGCGAAGTGGGCGTGTACCGAGTTAAACTAATCTCAACTCCAGGCGACGCGATTGAGGCGACTACCAACAGGAGCTAAGGATATTGTTGAAACATTTTAGGTGGGAAAGATACGAGAGGGATACCTAGGCAACCAGAGCCTGGTGTAAACAAGCGACCAACTTTCAAAAAGACAGACGGAAAACTCAGGGACTATGAATATTTGGTAGACTTCTTTATTGACCCTCGTTAACCTCTGAAAAGAAGCCGTGTGAGATCGCGAAGTCACCAAAATCACATTCTTATATACTGAACATTTAATTTCGACCTTCCCAGAATTATTAATTTTTTAACAGCACAATCCTCTGTTGTCATTTTATCATATTATTGGTCACACAAAATCATCCCACTATTTTGTAATGATATTGTTTGCTTGCTAAAAGCAGGCGTGTCCTCTCAAGGTCACTGTCTAGCCATGACTTGACATGACTGTCCCAGGACAGAGGCGATGAGGCAAGCAGGGCGTCCATGCAGGGTCACCAAGACAATAGGCCTTTGAGAGACAGTTTCACTTTGTGCCAGTGATACGTACTGTATTTACAAGCATGGTGATGTAAGAAAACATGTTATTGTGATTTAATGAACAATAGCGTAAATTATTATACACAAATAATATGATTATTAAAAATAAAATACAGATAATATGAATAATCAAAAGAAAATACAGATAATAATATAATTAATAGAGAATTAATATAAAGCAATGCACTGCTCTCCCTCTGTCTCAGGCTGTGAACTGTGTTCTGTCACAAGGTTTCAGAGGTCCTGGTTAGATTATTGTTGGTTAGCACTGGTTAATATTTAACAGTCAATATATCTTATATTTAAACCATGTTTAAACTATGCTGCTAACCCCATGTGTGTGTGTGTGCGCGTGTTTCATGGGTGCGTGTGTGTGTGCGCGTGTTGCATGGGTGTGTGTGTGTGTGTGTGTGTGTGTGTGCGTGCACAGCACCAGGCCCAGAGTGCAGGGCTGTACTTCTTCAGGTGTACTCTGTGTAACAACCAGGAGAGCTTCCAGCAAGAGATGCTGAGGATGGGAATATATATCCCTGAGAGGTCTCACACGCACACACACACACACACACACACACACACACACACACACACACACAAATGACAGGGATGGCAAGCTTGAACCTTTAGGGAACACTGCTTTTCTGACCTCTACTGGCAGAAAGTGTCATTGCAGTCAGGCTACCATCTGGTTCTGGGTGGTCTTTATTGATACGTGTGTTTCAGGTAAAACCACTAGATGAGGTCAGAGGTCATCACATGTCTCCATAACAACACCATGCTGTCAGCCATTAGGAACCACGTGCACACACACACACACATGCACGCACAATCTGACCAACGGTGTTCTCTGTGCTTCCTGTAGAGATGCATCATGGGAGTTGGAGACAAACGCTTTTGAGGACCTGTTAGAGGTCTACCAGCGCTGTGATGCCGAGTCCTGCCTGTGTAGATATGGACGCACACACTCCTCCAAGACTGGGTACGCCCCTTCTCTGTGTGTATTCTGTATGTGTGTGCATGTTAATGTGCATGTATTAATGTACTGGATGTGTTTGTGTGTACTGTATGTGCATGTTAATGTGTGTGTGTGTGTGTGTGTGTGTGTGCATTCTGTATGTGGTGTGTATGTATTAATGTACTGTATGTGTGTGTTAATGTGGTGTGTGTGTGTGTGCGCGCATTCTGTATGTGGTGTGTATGTATTAATGTACTGTATGTGTTAATGTGTGTGTGTGTGTGTGAGCATTCTGTATGTGTGTGTTAATGTGGTGTGTGTGTGCGCAGGTGGTATGTGGTGCTGCGCTGCACGCTCTGTGGGTCTCAGGGAACCCACAGGAAGTGCTCTGGCCTGGGTGTGGATGACAGCAGCTGGGCCTGTCTGGACTGCACCAGTGCTGTGGATGGCACAGGTGTGTCTGAACCAGTTCTACTGTGTGTCTGAAGCAGTTCTACTGTGTTTGAACCAGTTGTGCCTGAAGCCATTATATTGTGTCCGAAGCAGTTCTACTGTGTGTCTGAAGCAGTTCTACTGTGTCTAAACGTGTAGCTCTTTCATCTCCTCAGCCTCTCTGGTGCCCAGAGAAGGTGCAGGAGTACGAGGAGGAGATGCGTCTCCCTGTGCAGGAGGTGAGAGGAGGAGGAGCCTGCTGTCTAAACGCCACTTGTCCCCCCCCCGCTCCCCAATCAGCTGTAGACGGTACCTGTCTGTGTTTCTTACCTGTCTGTATGTGTGTCTTATCTGTCTGATCTGCCTGTCTGTCTGTCTGTCTCTTATCTGCCTGTGTATCTTACCTGTCTGTCTGTCTGTTTTTTATCTGCCTGGCATCTTACCTGTCTGTCTGCCTGCCTGTCTGTCTGTCTGTGTGTCGTACCTGTCTGTCAAACGTGTGTGTGTGTGTGTGTGCGGTTGTGTCAGACCTTCAGGTGGTTCAGCAGCAGATCTCCTCCAGGCGTTGGCCCTCCAGCTCCTGCCCCCCCCCACGTCCCCCTCGTCCCCCTGCAGCAGGGTGGAGGTGGTGGGGGGCGGGGCTCTACAGGCGGGCCTGGCCCTGGTGAGGAGCCCCGCCTTCGACCCCCGCCTGCCTCTCCACGTCAGGTCAGTCTCCACACCACCGCCACATCAGAATAGACCAGATTACATTAGATTAGATTACATTACATTGCATCAGATTAAATTACATTGGATTACATTATATTACATTACATCAGATTACATTACATTGTATTACATTACATCAGAATAGACCAGATTACACCAGATTACATTACATTTAATCAGATTACATCAGATTACATTACATTATATTACATTACATTGCATCTGATTACATTATATTACATCACATTACATCAGATTACATTACATCAGATCTAATTACATTAGATTACATCATATTACATCAGATTAAATTACATTGCATCAGATTACATTAGATTACATCAGATTACATTTCATTAGATTACATTACATTACATCAGATAACATTACGTCATATTACATCATATTACATTTCATTACATTATATTACATTATATCAGATCACACACATTACATTACATCAGAATCCATTATATTAAATTTTATTACATTAGATTATATTAGATTAGATTGTATTATATTACATTTTATTTTATTACATTTGATTACATTATATTATATTACATTTGATTTTATTACATTAGATTACATCTGATTACATTTCATTACATTATATTAGATCACATTAGATTACATCAGCATCCATTATATTATATTTTATTACATTAGATATTAGATTAGATTACATTATATTAAATTATATTTTATTACATTAGATTACATTACATTATATTATATTACATGACCTTACATTATATTATATTAGATTAGATTACATTAGATTCAATTGTATTAAATTGCATTATATTTTATTAGATTAGATTCTTCAGATCAGATTATATTAGATTACATTAGATTTTATTATATTACATTAGATTTGATTACATTAGATTACATAATATTATATTAGAATAGATTTAGGGCTATCAGACGATTAAAAACATTTAATCACGATTTTTTTTTTTTCCTGTTCAGCATTTTACGATATGACAACTTTATTAATTTACGTAAAATTGGCATATCTTGTTACAAAATATATAGGTGATATTTTGAACAGGTAAAAATATGCGATTTATTAATCTCAATGCATTACATGAAGCGTGTGATTACATTTTTTTTAATCGTCTGACAGCCCTAATTAGAATACATAATTTTTTACATCACACTAGATTAGATGACATCAAATTAGATTATATTACATCAGAGTAGATTATATTACATCAGAGTAGATTAGGTTAAATCATATTCAATCATATTATATTACATCAGAGTAGATTAGGTTAGATCATATCAATCAGATTATATTACATCATATTAAATTAGGTTATGTTAAATATACTACTTTCTTTTTAATCAGAATATATTCAATTATTTCCCATAAACTCTGGACTGAAGACGATCCTAATCAGATTAGAGTATTAGATTAGAGAACCACGTCTGTTGCCTCAACAGCTTTAGAGTTGACGAGAAGACTCAGTTTCCCAGCAGCCCCGGCGGTGATGACCTCACCAGGCGGTGCTTCCTGCAGCTGGTGCTGGAGCAGATGCAGGGCTGCGTAGTGTTCGAAGGTCCGGGCGGCTGCAAGAACCTGGCACTGGACTCCCGGGGTACGACCAGAACACACTCCTGCTTACGACCAACCATGTCCTCATGGGCAAAGTTGGTGGCTTGGCAGCCATCTTGGTAATGCCTCCGGGCAGTTATTTAGGAAGACCCTATCTAAACGAATGTTCCCATAAGAACTAGGGCTGTCAGACGCAATTAAAAATGTATTTATTAATTACATACATTAATTGCTATTAATCAATTGCATATTTTTACCTGTTTTTACAATTTCTAAGGTGTTATATTTTTATAACGAGATATGACAGTTTTATGCAAATGTTTGTATTTATTTTATTTCTAATTTAAACAAACATTTGCATAAAGATGGTATATCTTGTTATAAAACATTTAACACATTTAGGTTCAATTTTGAACAGGTGAAAATATGCGATTTGTTAATCGCAATTCATTACGTATATTGCGCCATTAATCAAGTCTGACAGCCCTAATAAGAACTAATCATAGTGAAGATGTCCCTCCCAAACCTGTGCAAAAAACCTGTGGGCAGATTTGGAGAGCAGTTGTGTGTGTGTGTGCGTGCGTGCGTGCGTGTGCGCGCGTGCATGCGTGTAGATAGATATCAGATAATATCAACACCCATGTGTGCATGCTGTGTCTGTGTGCAGCGCTGCGCGAGGACCTTTATTTTGAAGTGGGATGTCTCCTGTCCGTCTGTGTGGTCCACGGCGGCCACGCCCCCCGCTTCCTCTCGCCCGCCCTCTACCAGTGTCTCTTCAACTTCCCCCGACACATGCCTCTCTCGCACGCACACCTGACGCCCCACACACCACTCACACAGCGTCTACACACGGTGAGAGCACGCACACACACACACACACGCACACACCACGCCGCGGGGTCTTAAAAGTATTAAAAAGCATTGAATTTAATATCCTCAAAATAAGGCCTTAAAAATTATTGAATTTATCTTATAAAGTATATAATTTTCTTTAACTGTCTTAAATGGATAGTCTTGTTATTTCGTAGCCTATTAAGTGCTTGCTAGGCACGTTATCAATTCGGAAGTCAGCAATTTAAGAGGTAGTCTGTTTGTTTACATGCATGCACCACACGTGACTTCCCGTTCATGGATCCACTTCTAATCTAGACTGTAGCGTAGTAATCTGTGATGCTAGCAGCTATCTGTGATGCTAGCTCCACTGTACTGTAGCTATCTGTGATGCTAGCAGCTATCTGTGATGCTAGCTCCACTGTATACTGCAGCTGTCTGTGATGCTAGCAGCTATCTGTGATGCTAGCTCCACTGTACTGTAGCTATCTGTGATGCTAGCTCCCCTGTGTACTGCAACTATCTGTGATGCTAGCAGCTATCTGTGATGCTAGCTCCACTGTACTGTAGCTATCTGTGATGCTAGCAGCTATCTGTGATGCTAGCTCCACTGTGTACCGCAGCTGTGATGCTAGCAGCTATCTGTCATACTAGCAGCTGTCTGTGATGCTAGCAGCTATCTGTGATGCTAGCTCTACTGTGTACCGCAGCTATCTGTGATGCTAGCAGCTATCTGTGATGCTAGCTCCACTGTGTACCGCAGCTGTCTGTGATGCTAGCAGCTATCTGTGATGCTAACTCCACTGTGTACATCAGCTATCTGTAATGCTAGCAGCTATCTGTGATGCTAGCTTCACTGTGTACCGCAGCTATCTGTGATGCTAGCAGCTGTTTGCTGAAGTTATTCTCATGTACTCTGGTAAAATTGCATAGCCTTGCTTAGCCAAGACATTCGAACGTTAAGCGCAAATATATTTTTTAATAAAACACAGGGGAGCAAATCTACTGGCATTATATGGTTTATCTCACTGAAAAGTTAAGCAGTTGCCTGCATGAAGACAACGATCACGAGTGCTGGAGGCTAAGGGACCATCAACAAATTAGTCTACTCAAAACTAACGTTAGCGCTGACGGCTATATAGGGGACCCTAAAATTAATTAATAAGTACAAAGATATCTCTGCGTCTACATGACACAGCTGTACAATAAACTGTAAACTTTACTAGCTATAATACTAGTAAAGGAGTAATAGTAAATTATGTTGACTACATATTAAATACTACAGTGGGTCACTATGTAATAAACTAGTAGGCTAATAATAGTAAGATAGAAGTAAAGAAGTAAAATAAACACTAACAACAAATGTGTAAAACAAAATATGAATGTTAGTATTATAATCAAATGTTTAACCCTCCCACTGTCCTAAGGCATTTCAGCAGACTAGCAGCAGGGGGAGCAAACCGCGGAATGTCATATGTC
>JAODUK010079113.1:0-15638 GCA_027564635.1 Typhlichthys eigenmanni | reverse complement strand
CTCTAAGAGGTCTGTCTCCTCTATATAATGTCTCTGGTACTTCTCCCATAGAGTTCTATTGAGGACTCTCTAAGTGGAAAATATGTAATTAGTGAATATTGCAAGACTACAAACACCGTGTCACGTAAGTGTCATGACATTTTCGAAGAAAACGTGTTTTTGTTGACATTTGTTGTGCAAGACGAAAGCGGTAATTCACTGAGCGGTTACACACAAAATTAAAGATTACTGACAAACTATATAACAAACTGCAACTTTCTTGGCTTGAACAATTATCTTTTAAATAACATCATATGTGTACTTTGTGTAACAAATCAAATGGGATCTAAAAACAATTGTATTCTCGCCATTGACTACCTAGCTTTCAAATCGTTTTTTTTTTAATGTTCAAATTAAAAAAAAATCTGAACTCTTCAAATGTAAATTGTACCGGTTTTAAGTCACTTTGGATGCATGCGTCTGCTAACAGACATCTGACCCCCCCTTCCCGCCCCACCAGGCCCGCCCGACGTGGAGCAGGCATGTGACCCCAGCGTGCGCACCTGGAGCCCCAATGCGGGCATGGAGCAGGGCGCGGTCGGCCTGTCGGAGTGCCCGCTGCAGGGGTGCATGCTGCAGCTGGAGTTCCCGCGGCCGCTGGTGCCCGCCTCGCTCACAGTGTGGGTGACCTTCTTCAGCCCCGAGGGCCCGCCGCTGCCCGCCATCCAGGACGTGGTTCTGCTGACCATGGGCGGCGCCAACGTGTCACTGGGCCCCAGCGACGTCTTCTGCGACGCACCGCTAACGCTGCGTCTGCAGGAGGAGGTGCGCCAGCCCGTCTACGGCGTGCAGTTCTTCACCACGGAGCAGCACCTGGAGATCGACGCTACGCTGATGGCCTCACGGCCGGGCTGCCCGCTCTGCCGCGGCTGCCGCCCGCTGCGCTACCGCCTGAGCCGCAGCCCCGCCTTTAGCCACGCGCCCGGCGGCCTGCTGCTCGGCGAGCCCGTCCGCCGCTACACGGACAGGTGAGTGGTGCACAGGGCGGAGGTCAGGGGTCGGAGGTCAGGGGTCAGGGGTCTTTTGCATGGAACGCTGGGATGTTCTGGTCTGCATAAAGGGTGACACACCAGATATCTGTGTCTTTTAAGACACATATATCTGGGAAGCCGTCCATTGAAACTGTTTCAAAAGGGCAGGCGCTTTCATGTGATTGGAAAAACCTGTGAACCAGCAGTCTGTTGTTATCCACTCTTGCAGTAGAAAAGTCGGGAGAAGAGTAAATACATATTTTTCATTGAGAATAGCCTTTGCTCTTCTAATAAATTCCAATGAAACTGATGCTATATATTGTAACACCTAAAGTCGCCTATGTCACACCTAAACCACACCTGTAGCAAACAATACGACACACTAGGTTTACCACTGGCCTGAAACACGTTTCCAAGCTCTCCAGACTGATTCTCGTGGTGTAGTCATACTGAAGCTTGAACAGCCCTACTTCCCCCCCACTTTTTCTTTCCAAAAATGTAATGCGAAAGTTCCGTCCATTGAGATCTCTTTGCCCAATCTCTTTGGCCTCGCGAGGCGGTCCACTAGATGCTAAACATTTCTCAACATAGCCCTGGCTTTATAAATAGGAACACAAACAAAGTGGTGCAGATAGCACCACACAGTAATATCCTAGTGTTGTCCAATGTGTGTAGAGCTTCTTAGGAAGCACCCAATGGCATTGAGGGGAGAGGTATTTGCTCGCAGCCATCTTTAAAATGCTCTGGGCAGTTATTTAGGGAGACTGTATAGGCAGGTGGTGTACAACAATGTAACCACATGATTGGTTAAATAGGTTAATGCTTGGCAGTTATAAAGCAGACGATTGGCTCTTTTGAGTTATGTTATGTGTTTAATATTTGCCACTGCCATATTTGCCGTTTCAGAGCTCCATTCAAAATTCCCTAAGTGGCCTGTGTCCTCTATATCGTGTATCTGGGTGACCTCAGTAATATCACTGAGGAACGTTCAGCCAGATAAAAAGGTGCCAATTCATTCAAAGACCAGCAATTAAAATAATTCCAAATTCTTATGAATCCTAAATCGTACAGGAAGCCAATGAAGGGAGGCCAAGACTGGTGCTTATTTGAATAACAATGCCATGGTAAGGCGCAGTGGATAGAACAGTCTGTTAACATTGAATTCATATATTGTGTGTGCTTGCGTGAGGCTGATGGAAGATATGCTGCATTCAATAAAAGTAGGACCTATAAAAACAGTATATAAAGGGCAGAGGTAAGGTACTGAAAGCCCTTCATGTATGATTTAATAAAAAGATGAACAGCTGACACGTCTTTGGGGAAAAAGACCTCAAAGAATAGGTTTGGTATGTCCCGACATTCATTTTAAACCCCCCTCCCCTTCTGGGAGGCTGGAACAACTTCTGCAACTTCCAATCTGCTGGCCAACCTTTGTTTCCTTTGCCACCGGTCAGTGGTGATCCCCCACCTCTGCCATTTTCCATGCAGCACAGGCAAACAGACGGCTCGCTCAAGTTTCTATCTGCCATAGTGGCGATACTTCAGTGCTCGGCTCTGCTGGAATGTGCTGACTAGACAACGACAGTGTCGTGCCACCTCGCTCAGTGCTGTCAGTGGTTCACACGGGAGAGAAAGTGGCTGCATGATAACAGGCATTTGGAAAGGAAGAAAGGAACTTTTATTATTGCATACATGTAGCGAAATCCATCCTCTGCATTTAACCCATCCCTTAAGGGAGCAGTGGGCAGCTGCTGTGCAACACCCAGGGACCAACTCCAGATGGAAACCAGTGTTATTGGTCAAATGACACTGACTGGAGAGTTACCCTAACATGTTTTTTGATAGTGGGGGAAACCCACGCAGACCCGGGGAGTACATGCAGTCTCCACACAGAAATGCCGGGGTACGAACCCGGGGCATTCTTGCTATGAGGCCACAGTGCTATCGACTGGGCCACTGTGGGTAGGTTGAGCTTATATTTGTTATGCAGGATGTGGTCTTTCAGAGTCAGCCTTTACTGTCTGGGACACAGCGCTGGCTAACATCCTCTGATTGACATGCATGATGACCAACTAGGCTACATAACTCACTGACCAAGTCGGACGTTAAACAAACTACAGTGCCACTTCCTGAAAGTGCTGCTAAGCTTACAAGGGTTTATGTATCAGACGTTCATCAAAGAGTTGCTTAGGCTACGTGACATAGTGCTGATGGACGGAAGAGGCTGAGACTTACCAACAGCTAGACAAGCATTTGATACCATCTAGGCTAGCAGGCTAAGTATCACTAGCAAACGCCTTTCCAAGAAGCTGGGACATTCCAGTGGATTGTTATAGCATAGTATTTTATGTTATATATATATATATATATCGGGCATTTTTTCCAATACAATTTGCCTTAAGATAATACTTAACTATCATCACTTTGAAAGTGCTTTATCAGATATTTTTTTGGGGGGGGTTTCTCGTCACATCCAAATTGAGTTACTGGATTCAATTTATATGGTATGCATCAATTGTTCAGTTTATGAACAGCTTGTGTCTGGAGTCACGGAGTCCGTGAAGATAATGTTTATTAAAGCCCACTTAAAATGATACAATTGGATACACGTCAATATCTCTTTGAGCTTTTGAAACTGGCCATCACTGTCTAGACAAAAAGGAATGAATGCTGTTGATTACAGCTCTGTTCCTATGCTAATCCAAGTTCCTGTGGAAATTGTGTTATCCGCAAACGCTATGTGAGATTTTGAACGCAGCCTTGTTTGCTTTTGGAACGTTACAAGCTAGTTCTGGTTTCACTTTAGTGCACGCATAGACTTATGACATACATTTGGCCCCCTTAGTGTATAGCGCTTGTGCTGAATCCCGCGGTCTCTGAAGGACATGCATCTGTTCTCTGGTTTTCCAGCACACTATAATGACTGCTGCATGCCGGTGCATTTCTTTAGAGGACGGAGGGGGTCTGCATTCCTGTCTGTTGTGGTGGGAGAGCAGTTTGACCCTATTCATGCAGAGAAAGGGTCAGGGGTCAGTCCACAGCTGAAGGCCTACGTGCAGCATTGCGTGGGACATCTTTGAGTTGAAGGTGGCGCATATGGAGGTCTCTCTCCCTGCCGACCACCGGCTGGAGACTGGGTGGGCCATGGCCATTAGCCTTGTTCGCGTGTACTAGCACATTGGAGGATGTAAAGAGGTCGGCTGCTGGTCCCGCCTCTCACAGACATTGGAGGATTTAAAGACGTGGGTTGTTTGTTTTGATAGAAAAATAGCCTTTGACAAGACAGGAACAGAGAGCAAAAGCCCAGATGTTCTGTTGTGTCAAAAACATTCTGACTGATCATTGGATGCCAGCCGCTGCCGCTGGAGTAATCAGATCTGACCATGAAGTTAATTCAGATCATTGTTGAGCAGTAACATCACCAGATCATCGTGGTTGGCCAGCCAGTGCCAACCAGCATGTAAAGGAATGGAACTCTGGGTGGGATGGCTTTGGACTGACCACCAGCGTAGCCTACCTTCCCGACCCTTCAATGAGGGTCACTAAACAACAGAGATTGTATACATCTCAGTTCCCTTGGCTCCATCCATGGCCCAAGGGTCAGGAGGTCCCGACCGATGGGGTGGGAGGGGCGTAACATGGGAGGAGACTAAGTGGCGAGGCAGGGGTGGAAGGTTGCACCAACTGGGGAAAAGGGGGAGGGAAGGGAGGGGGGTAAACCATGACTAGGCTCAGGGTGGGCCAGTTGGTGGGTGTGATCTGAAAAGGGTCAAGGGATTGGCTTAGGTTGACCCCCTCGGTCTTCTGAGACATCTCAGTTCATATGCCTAACCTCCCGCCATGCAGGTCCCTGTCAGGGGAGTTAAGGGCCGTTCTCTGAATATAGATAATGGCACTATCATGCGAGTACCACAGGGCAGGCCCCGCAATCTTATTTAAACCACATATTAAAGTCTAAGAATCAGTAGAATTAATTAATGAGTCTTTAACATGTCTGTTGTGTTAAGAAATAATTACACCAATTACCTTAAGGGGTCAGTATGACCCGGGGACTAATTTACAGTATTTCATAACACATCTAAACCTTTGAACACACGTGTTATCAATAATAATATCAAAAGTTATCTCGAGTCATAATGACCCTGAGACAATAGGCATCACCTTCTTTTGCACCAGCAGCAGCATGTTTTATATCTTTCTTGAAGGTTTGAAAATGACCTGGGGTCATTATAGCATTAATTACTACTCGTCGTGTTCCCATGGCAAGTGCAAACCCTGTCCCATGCAGTGTGCAAACTGCTGCTGTCACAAGCCTGACTACAGCTATAATGTTTGGCCACGTTGTTCTGGCTGCTATTTATTGGCTCCCAGTCCGGCCCAGATGTAAGTTCCTGCTGCAGAGGTTCTTCGACCTTATTTTTGCTTTCAATAATGTTTTATGAGTTTTATTTATTATCCTTCTCTCTCTCTCTCTCTCTTCCAACTGTGTGGAGAGGTTTAACGATGATCCTCTTATAAACTTATAACTTATAAACCTGACTTGGCTTCTCACCCCCTGGACGTGAAGAAACCCCCTACCCAAAGGGAGGTGTAGAGGGCAACGCCCCTTTTAAAGTTCACTGTCGCCCTTGGTTACAGCTCGCCATCACGACAGTGCCCCACTACATACGGTGAAACTGCATGTGAGTCGTACTCCGAATTGACTGATCTCAATCCCCACCCCCCCCTTACTTACTGTAACTAGGTCGGACAAAATTGCTATAACAGGAAAGCAGACAGTTGACAGGGTTTCTGTGGGTTTCAAACTCGCTCCTGTCATTGGAGGACAGGGCGAAAAAGGGCTAGCTTGGGATTGGTCAGGTGAGTGTGTAGGTTATTTCTCCAGAACTACGTCTAAAACACAAACGGTTTTACAAAAACACAGGGTTATGTGCAATTATCATTAATGAAACTACAGCCACACTCTGAACTATCCTGTTTGCTTCCTGCTTTATTCAGACGGTGAAAATGGCAAACTTTTTAAAATACTTTTTTCTAGCAGCATACTGTTTCACAAGCTCAGTATTATAGCAACTAAGCGATTTGCTGGAAAGACAAGTTTTTTAACACTTATAACACTATAGAAAACCATATTTATTCCGTTAGCATGGCTTTAGCTAGCTAACTGGCTGTGCAGATAAATACCAGCTCTACTGCCCTTGAACAAACTTGGTTGACTGTGGCGAAACGGACCCTGGGTCTATTTACCCTCCTGCTGGAGAGTAAATGAAGAAAGAACAATGTATTCTTTCCTCACCTTGGCCTGTATTTTATGTTTTGGTTTTCTACTTTGGCAGCATAGCGTGGCTTTGCTTTATGTACTTCCCGGCTAATTGTGAGAAGCAGCTTTGTGTTCCAGCGATAGCTGTTTTTCCACGGCCTCCGTGCGCATGAGTGGTTTTGGAGCAGACCCGCTGTAGTTCCTTTTAGCAATAAAACACCGTGTATGCGCTTTGTTTCCAGGTCAGGAACTCACTCTTTAGCTGCAAGGTCTTCCCCACGGTCTCACTGATCAGTAGCCTCTTCATCTCTGCTTTCACTGCCATGCACTGTCTCCAGAAAGAGCTGGGCATTAGCACTGAGCCTTGCGTAATCCCTTTAATGTGAAACATATTCCTGAGTGAGGGTGGGAATAGGGCAGTGGTGGTCCCAGGGATGTCTGGGTGTTTGAGAAAACCCACCGAAAATGCGTCCAATGCATCTTACTCCCCCCATCACAATGGGAAGGAAGCAGATTTCCTAGGGATGAGCTGGCCGCGTTCACAAAGTGGGATTTCAGAGGTCGCGTTTTTCCGGGACGTTGAGAAGAAGAGAGTTATGTTTCTTGGTCTGAGGTTGTTAGGGTCTTACTATAATTGCCCTGACCCACTTGTAGAAGAATACTGCAGAGTGTTAGATTTCGGGGCTATACGATAGGGCTGGGGTGCCCCTGTGTGTAGAGTACTCCTGTACCCCTGTACGTAGGGATACCCCTGTATGTAGTGGAACCCCGTTATGTAGTGGTACCCCTGTATGTAGTGGTACCCCTGGATGTAGTGGTACCCCTGACTGATCTATAAAATTGCTAAAATCACAGTTTGACTGTCCATTGTTTTGTTATTTCTAACATTGAGCCATCAGCTGAGAGCAGAGTGTGCTCAGTGTCAAAGCACTTTACAGTAGAACAATAATTTATACAATAGCTACAATCACTAAGAAATAACACAAATTAAAAAATAACAAATAAACTATTAAAATAAAAGATAAAAATGTACATTGCCAACTACAATGTTGCATTAGTGTAGAATTACCCAACACTGCTAAATCATTTAGAAAGAAAAAATAAATAGAAATACAATAAAACATTGCAAAATAAGTGGAAAATAACTACTTCATACATACATAAGGGTAGAATTAATTTAAGAAACACTGGCTTATCTTTCATCATGGCAGCGGGTCGCAAATCGAGCTGCTGTGTTTGCAATTAAATATACAAAAATGTAATAAATATGGTAGTTTTTCTGAATTTGTTTTCGTCTCAAATTCTTTGTGTGCGTGTGTGTGTGAACTGTAGGAAATATTTGGCTCTAATGTGTTCATATATTTTTCATGTGGTTAGGAAGTGCAACTCCGATTCTACCTCGTTTTGCGGGAAGGGTGCACATATTCTATCCTCTCTTGGGAGCCAGGTCTGTCTATGGGGCCCTTTCTCTATAGCTAGGTCCAATGTTTTCTTAATGTTGGATCTGTTACAGTTGTTAGGTATTGTGCTACAGTGTATTCTCTGTTTAGGGAAAGGTAGTAATCCAATTAGTTTTGTTTGTTGGTTGCCTTCTTCCAGTGTGTCAAATCGTTTTCTTTTAGTTTACTCATAATCAGTTTGGGTGTGGCTATGTTGCTGTTTTGGGGTGAGGTGTGTTTTTGAGCAGAGCCCCAGGACAAGTTGACTTAAGGGGCTCTTCTGTAGGTTCTGCATGCAGAGTCTTAGTTGGATGTTTATCCCATCTAACAAAATCTTGGTTGGTCAGCGGACCCCAGACCTAACAGCCTTATAGGGCAATTGGTTCTATGACTGATTGGATAATTTTTAGCCAGGTTCTGATTGGAATGTCTAATTTAATATTATTTTTATGGCATAAAATGCTCTTCTTGCCTTATCTTTCAGGTCAATCTCTCTCTCTTCCTCCCTCTCTCTCGCTTTCTCCCTCTTTCTTTTTAAATAGCTGTTTCATTGGGTGAGGAGGAGTGGGGGGGTGGGGGGTGGGCAGAGGATGGCATACGGTCTGCCGTTTATCGATTAATGTTGTAAAATAATTCCTTCTTCCACCCAGTAAATTATTCATGAGTGTGGCACTGGCACAGACTCGATGTTAGCCTGCATTGTGTGTAATAGTAAATAATATAATTTATTTTGTATCTAAGACCGGAGGTCCGGTCACCTACCGAGCGCCATCTCCCTCCCCATTCATAAATAATAACGTGTATATTATCTTCTGTGCTAAAAAGACGTCTTGCTATGCTCCGGAACTCCACGAACGTTAGCGTTAACGTTTTGGTGCTTTAGCATGTGGCTGAAACACTTGCTGGCAAATTTAATTAAAATTCACCTTTTACTTCAGTTTTAAGTACAATGAACAAATGAAGTGTTGCGACAGCACCAAGTGCCGCCCTAATGTGTAACGGCTCTAACAAAAACAACTTAACAGATCAGCAACAACAGCGTTTCCAGCTTTCTAGCCGTACTTGGCATGAGAATAGGTGTGATTGACAAAAACGGACCAAAACAGCTGTATTTTCTGGCTTAAGATGCACTGCAGTCAATGGAATCGTTTTTGTATTTTCCTCATATTGCGTGAGACAAAAAGAGATAATACTTGCAAAATGAGTGAGAGTGGGCAACCCTGCTAACATGGCCATTGTGTACTATTACTATTTATCTCTGATGTATCTACTAGTGTGTGCTGTTCCCCCCCGAGACAACTGAACCAAATGATGCAAGCCTTTCCTCTCTGGCAGATGAGTCTTGACTGACAGCTGGTGTGGAGAAGCCTCTCTCTGCTTGCGACGTGAAAGCAAACCAGAGCGCTCCAACTTGTTGTCAATGAGAGACAGAGTGTCGACCGGCTGACTTGACACAACAAAGGGCCTTTCAGATGAGACCATTGATGAGGGAGGCCCTCTTGGCTGTTATTAGGTGTCTCTGTGGAGGTTTATCTTCATGTTTGTTAGTGTAGCGCGGCCAAGCACAAGCAGGGTGTCGTGCGGACAAAAGTTGCGTCGCCCTGATTGTTGTTTCTGCGGTCTTAATATACGCACTCTCCTCAGTTCCTGTAATCCGAGTCCTGTTAGCCAACAAAAGCAAGCAGTGGCGAAAGGGAAACGCATTCAGTGAACGCTCAAACGCACATACTATGCTTCCACCCTTTCATGCACACACGCACACACACACACACATGCGCATGCATGAACGAAATGTATAACATAAGCAATAAACAGGCACATTTAAACATTTATGCAATTAAATTTTTGAGTAACCAGCCCAACTTGCCTGGGAGTTCCTTTGCATGTCCTCATGACGGACACACAGGCCGAGATGAGATAACACCCTGATTGGACATCAGTGAGATGATTAAACCTTATCACGCAACACCGCATTGGCCCTCAGAGAGAAGCCCCTTTTCATGCAAGCACCATATGAGTTACCCCGCCCCCCCCCAACATGAATGCCTTCTTACATGAGTAGGTAGGCCTTGTACAATACCTGAGTGTTTCCCATGTGTGACATGGATACTTATATAAACAGTCAGCATGGAAACATCTGGAACATTTTGAAATTCTCTTTTACTACATATTACCTTTCATGACTAACATAGCAGCTCAGCCTCAAACCATGCGTCATATTTAATGTTTTCCACTTCCATATTTATGTCCACACCGGAAGGAGGAGGATGTAAACAGGAAGTCATCTTCAACTGCACGTTTGGGATCTAATTAACAGATAGTCTACATTCAACGATCACCACTGCTTTACCGTAGGTACGTGTACCATACATGCTTTGTTGCAGATGGAATTTCCATCAACATGCTCTGCACCTTGACCTAACTGAATTTAAAGGGGGTTATTTTGATCACCAAGATTGTATCGCGCCAGCGCTCTGCCAAGACTGCAATAATGGTAAACATAGATGTGTCTCGGTCGGATCAGGCCTGTTTTGTGGCTTTGTTGTTAACAGATCCTACGTGCATTTCTAATAACCGTGTATCTGGGGCAGTGAATCTAGACAAAGTGTACTGTGTAATTTAGTCATTTTTATTAATGGGATCGTGGGAAAGTAGCAGGGAGGGTTTGGGAGAAGGGCGTGGATGTGTGTGTGTGTGCAGTATCACCAGAGAGATTGGAAACAGAGGGCTCAACGGACGGCACTTCTGGATTAGATTTTTAGAAGGGGGTGGGGGACTTTTCACCCTTTTATGCAGACCAGAACGACCCAGCGTTCCATGCAAGTCAACGGGAACTACTGTTGCCCATCATTTATCTCTGGGGGCTTTAATGGGTGTTTTAAGTATATTAAAATTAATTCTTGAGGCCACAACGCTATTTCTGCAGCAAACTGTTTTGGGGGTTAGGGTTAGGTAAATTGACTGTGTTTCAGGCCATGCATGGTAGATGTATCTGTCTGGGCGCTGTCTACGTCAGCCTCTACAATGCCGTTGGTGACCCGCCCACTTAAGAGACTGGAAGCGTTTTCATGTTTACTTCCACTGAACTGCATTGCAATGCTCCATCTTGTGTTATTATTATTCCCGTAACTTTCTCCAAATTCTCACTACCACTGTGCGAGAGACGGGCACTCGGCGTTCCGACCGCCCGGGCACTGTGCTGGAACGTGCAGCATGGCAGCCTGTTGCTTCTGGGCGCTCACGGCTTTATACACGCAGCCCTACATGATTGACAGTCCACGTGGGATGATGTATGGGGAAGCTCGTGGCTGTTTGGCCTACTTAAGAGGCCAAGGACCTGGTTGGCAGTTAGAATCACAACACTTATCGTGTAAACAATTTTTTGCCGGGCAAACATTAATGTGTAGTGTGGCCACACACACACACACACACACACACACACACACACACATAGTGCAATGTATAAAAGTACTTTGTAATGTAAAATAATTATTGACAGATATATTCATAGGTTGCTTTCATACTGTATGTTTTATGTACAGTGTGTTTTCAGATATTTACGTTTTTGGAAGAAAATTAGTTTGTGATGAAATAATTTGGAGGACATCCTGCAGTACCTCTGAGGAGCCCCTAGGGGTGCCGGACCCTCTGTCCAAGACTTCTGGCCTCGTTTACCATACATGAAGCGCTCTTGTCCTATGCCGTACATTGAAGCGGTAGTGACCACAACAGCATTTGTTTGAGCTGGAACCACGGTTTTGTTGGTCGTTATATTAATATTATAAATACTATTATAAATAATCGCGATAAACAATATTGTCATTTTAAGATCAGACAAGCAAAGACAAGGGTGGAATGGCTGACTAAATAATGCAGTGTAAAAGAGTGGACAAGGGAAGCAGGGAGAGAGGCAGTTAAACTGAAACATGGAACCTTTCATTATAATGTAGCCTACTACTGTCAAAACAAGCATCCAACACACTTGTCTTATAGCATGCATGACAACTGTTACGTTCTGATAAGGAGCAGAAACGTCATGATACAGTGCTTTAGAATGAAAGTGATGCAGTTCATATGTTTGGGAGATTGTTACAGCGTGCCCTGTAAACCAATCCCAAAATTGTTAAAAATAATAATAATAATGTCAACTTACTATAATCGTATTAGGTTTGCAGTGATACATTTCCATGTTGTCTTATGTAGACAGAGAAACTTGAACCGTTAAAGTAGATTGATATATAGGTGCGTTCAGAACTGGTGAATGTTCGTGGCGTGTTTGCTTTGAACTTGAATTTTGAATGTTTTCTGTAAACATTCCAAATGTATAATATTTAATTGCTATTATTAGGATAAACCCCTTGAGATATATAATTTAATAATAATACACATTAATACATTTTTTATTTGTAATGCACTTGAAATTTGAAACAAATCTCAAAGTTTGAAACATGTAAACTGTCACCCTTCCTCCAGCGTAAATGTGTGATCGCCGAGAATTTCCTCCTCAAACTGTTTGTTTATGTTCGCGGCGAACAGTTATTACAGTTTACAGTTTTATCAGTCGCAAACTAAGTAAATGATCACAAGTACTGTAACTGATTCCATAGTAACTGATTCCATGTAATGAGTTACTTCCCAACCATGTTTACAGCATAGCGGTCTACTTGGGTCTTGTTTGTTTGGCTGTGCTCCTGGATGTGAGGCCACCCCATGGCTCCATGTGCCAGCGAGGCCGTGGATACGCTATACATGTGCTGTGTGTTGGGCCTGCGTGTTGGGTTTCACCTCTTGGAGTCAGCACAGGAATGTACTTTAGGGTGTGTGTGTGTGTGTGTGTGTGTGTGTGTGTGTGTGTGTGTGTGTGTGGCTTCAGCTACAGCCACTGGTGTCTGTGTACAGACTCAGAGGAGCAGGCGTTTTTAGATCTGCACGCACACATGTACACACACATACGCACAAACACACGCACACACATACACACACATACGTACTCGCACGCACGCGCACACATGCACGCACACACGCACACATACACACGCACGCACACACGCACACATGCACACGCACACACACACACACACACATGCACGCACACACACCACTCATTCAAAATGGTATACTGTAAATATATATACAGTATCACTACATCTGTGGGACCTTTACAGATGCATTTGATGTTGTTTCTATGTGGACTTTCTTCCAACCCAGACTGTGTTTAAACATTTAAAAAGTCATGATAAATGAACATTTTGCAAATTGGAAACATAAAAAAAGTTTAATTGAAATTGCATATGTAATATTATATAAATGTTTATTCTTTACAATCCATTTGCTTTATGTGTGGGTACTGTTCATGTTCCGTTATTGTCATGTTATGTTACAGCCAGCATACTCTTTTCTGATTGGTTATTTGAGTGTAGCTCCGCCCTCCCTCAAACCAGAACAGAGAGTGTCTGAGAAATACATTTGGACCCGTTATGAAAAGCGCTGTGTGATTTACAGAGGCATATACAGTGGCCGTGTCCTAGTTCAAAGGCTGCATTCGAAGACCGGTCGCATCACCGCACCGTCTCATTTCCAAGGCTGCATCGTATGCGGCCGACAACTGCAGCCTTCTTTACCCAGGCTGTGAAGGGTTTGTCCCAAGAGGCATTGCGCGCCACAGCCAGGTGACTAAATATAATATGGAGGCACAAACAGTGGCAGCAGCACGGAGGAATATGGTTTAAAATGTACGTATTGGGTTCTCACTCGCTCGAATTAGAAAGCTATACATATGTAAAAAAATTCACTCTGGACTATGAACCCATGACCTTCTGGCTGGGAGCCCAACACCCAGACCACTAGACCATCCTGCCCCCCAAGTCACCACAGTATGTCTAGGCGTTTTCAACTCAAGTTATTTCCAGGTCGCCTAGGTCACACCTAAACCAGGCCTGTAGCTAAGCGCCGACGCTGATTGGCAACACATGAGGTTTACCGGCCTGAATCACTTCGATTTCCAAGCTCTCCAGACTGATTCTCACGGCGAAGTGAAACTGTTGTCATGACTCTTTCTTGAAACATACTGCTTTTGCTCCCCCATCCCCACCTCCTTTCCCTGCGTTGCCATAGGGACGTGTTGCCAGGTGTGACTTACACCTATCAGGTGCGCACGGTGTCCGGCCGCAGCGAGAGCGTGCCCTCCCCCCCGCTGACTCACCAGCTGGGGGCGCCATACTGTGGTGACGGACGCATCCAGAGGTAAGGCTGCACATGCACTCGCGCACACACACACACACACACAGGCACACATGCACACGCACACACAGACACTCACGCAGACAGACAGACACACCCACATGCACACACTCACACAGACACACACACACGTGGTCACTGGTCAGTATACTGAAGAACGCTTGCTAATTTGCTAAGCTTGCTAACTCATTCTCAAAACATTATCCATCCACAACGCCGCCTCACACATTGAAACACATTGTGAAGCAAAGAGTAGTACTACACCACATTGTTTGTGTTCCTATTCACGGAGCCAGAGCTGAGTAGAAGTACAGTATCTTATTATTATTTCAGCACGCTTAGAGATCGATCGGTAAGCTAGCGCAATGTGAAGAGATATTTGTTAAATTTGACAAAAAGTATATTAGCTTACAATTAGCTTGCAATAGCTGACCATACCATAAAGTTAATGGATGACTTCCAACACATGTAAACATTGTAAGTTCATCATTAACTAAAGGCTTTTAAATGAGCTAATAAGGAACATTATTACGAAGTGTTACCTCATTTGCTTACTTTCATCTCATTGTCCCACCACTGTGTTATTTTGAATGCTGAGACATGTTTAAAATGAGGCAGAATGGCCCTTTAAAGTGGCACATGGTGTTGTGTGGCAGTGCCCAAGGAGAGGAGTGTGATGACATGAACTCCATGAATGGCGACGGCTGCTCCACTCAGTGCAAGAAGGAACCTTTCTTCAACTGCGTTGGTAAGGCCAAGGCCACACAAAAACACATACTGTACATATAATGTATGTGTGCGTGTGTGTGTGTGTGTGTGATAAATGAATGCAAGTGAATAATTAATGCAGTGAATAATCTACGCATTTTCTCCAAAAGTGACATTAAATCTAAATATATATATTCAATATTGCAAGTGTGGAACCTTATCATAATCGTGTTGTCTTGACGTTATAATTGTATTGTTCAGTATCAATAGGAAACGTGCTATGCTGGCTTTGAGAATGGAAACATGCATCTTGTCAAATCGAGAGAGAGAGAGGGAGGGAGGGAGAGGGGGGGGGAGAGAGAGGGAGAGAGGGGGGGGGGGGAGAGGGAGAGGGAGAGAGAGAGCGCGAGAGAGAGAGCGAGATCACAGGATCAGAGATTAATCTATGATTTCTTCCTCCACCCAAACAAATGTTGCTGATGTTTCTCTGAGAACAAATTAATAGTTTCCTCTGCTGTCTGCCTGCCAGTCATAATCACACCCCTAGTCCTGTTTTTACACACAATAGAAAGAGAGAAAGAAAAATGACTGTATGTCATAACCAAACCGATTTATGTGCATGTACTGGCATTAGCTTGCACAGTGTGTGTGCGTGTGTGTACATACTTGTGCGTGTGTGTGTTTGTATGAACAGTATACTGTATGTGTGTGTCCGTCTGTCTGTGCATACCAGTAAGCTTGTGTTTCTTGTGTGTATGTTTGTTTGTGTGTGTGTGTGTGTGTGCATCTGCCACTGCCTAAGAAATCAGACACTATAATGACAGGACCTTCTGTGTGTGTGTGTGTGTGTGTGTGTGTGTGTGCATGTGTGTGTGAGTTGGATGGAGTGTGAGAGAAAGTTCTGGAAGCAACATTGACACCAAGAAGAGGCCAGCATCCTCAACTTCTTTCCCTCTCTCTATCGCTCTTGATCTCCTCCCC
>JAODUK010079102.1:0-15638 GCA_027564635.1 Typhlichthys eigenmanni | reverse complement strand
GTTTCTGTAGAGTGCTTCTTACGGAACCCAGACTGATATTTGTCGAAAATGTCATTGTTTTCTAATACAGCAATAAGCTGTTCTGTTACAATTCTTTCTAAAAGTTTTGACATGAATGGCAGTTTTGATATTGGCCTATAATTCTTAGGTAGTGAGGGGTCCAAACTGGGCTTCTTAAGTACTGGTTCAACAATAGCATGTTTAAAGACGTTGGGAACCACACCAGTTGAGAGGGAAATATTTAGTATGTGTATTGGCCGCACCCAAGAATAAAAGACCAAAGTGCTGTAGAACTTTTTAGAAATCACTGTATAAACCACACTTTATAGTCAGGAAATTACGGTAGTTGTGTTGCTTAGAAACTAGACTCTTTATCTAAATTGAAGGTACACAAATCAGAATGTAAATAGTAACAGTAAATGAGTGTTTTATAAGCCAGACCGGTCTCAGTCAAACAGTATTTTTACATGCTTAAGAGTTGAGTAGCAGTGCCTCTGCTGTGACACAGAACAATACTGTATGAAAGTGATATGCAGTCCTCCCAGGGAGGTAATTAAAAGGAAATCTAGCATACGCCATAATAGCTGTAGCTGTGACCGGTAAGTAAACATAGCACATACGGTGCTGCATACTGTAGCACACACAGAATAAAGTAAACACACTTAACAAATGTTTGAGACAGGACAGCTGACAGGCCACTTTGTCAATGCCAGTTTAGGTAATTGAATGAGACTACTAATGTCTCTGTAACTGATTTAGAATTTAGGGTACTTGTTATACTGGACACAGATTCAGTAACCTACAAAAATAAGGCAGAAACACCTCCAACATATGGACTCAATTTAGAACCTGGGCAAAGTTAATCTCACTATGTTTACATGTATTTCACAATTCAATATTAGGCTGTCATGCGGGATTTATTTGTTAAGAGTTCAAATGAAATACTGGCTCCCATACAGAAGTGTAAATAAATTGTAATATCTTGTTGAATGCGAAGGTATTAACCGTTTGTGGGGATACGGTTCAGGAATAGGTCTGAGGTTCAGCAACACTGACAGATGTTTGTGTGTGTGTGTGTGTGTGTGCGTGTGTGTGTGTGTGTGTGTGTGTGCGTGCATGCGCGTGTACATGTGTTCAAGGAGGAGAATGTGAGAGAGGTAAATCTAATTAAACCATTATTCCAGGGTGATATTAGCTTTCATGTGGGGACTGACAAGAGCGCCTTCTTTGGAATGTGCTGGAAAATTGGGCCCTCGCTCCAGATGGCAGACCAACACACATAGGTGAGTGTTCATTATGTAACCGCCACGCAGTGCAGCGCTGATCTCACACCGATCTGAAACAGATGTGGGGTGTCTTGCTGTAGCAGCAGCAGAAAGACAACTAGCCTATTGTGTTGAGGCAATGACCTGGTTAACTACAAGACCAGGAGCTAGTTCTATACTGCCTCCTAAAATGGACAAAAACACTGCAGAGGAGCAGTGTTTTATAAAAAAACATAATTGTGTGTGTTTTCTTCTGGCATGGCATTACTGCTGGCCGACCACAGAGGCCTGACCTGATTTAAGAATGGACGCAGCCCAGAACTAAAACCCTAATGTTGGAAAAGTGGTGGGAAAAATGTCCGTAATAAAGCCCCTTCTGTGAACAATGTAAAGACAATGTGGTTTATGGTATGGAAATTCATTGAATGCAAACAAACTGCAAACACAAGATGAAAATAATGAATGTAAAAAAAACTGCTATCACAGTAAAATTAATTATAGACTATCTATAGTGAATCAACTTTTTTTTTTAAAGACACAACCCTCAAAAAGAACATACTATATATATATATATATATATAAATAGTATAACCATCAACACAATTGCAA
The DNA here is from genome assembly GCA_027564635.1 of Typhlichthys eigenmanni. NCBI lineage: Eukaryota > Metazoa > Chordata > Actinopteri > Percopsiformes > Amblyopsidae > Typhlichthys > Typhlichthys eigenmanni. The sequence goes on along the minus strand of JAODUK010079102.1, from coordinate 13,764 downwards.
AATACAAAATGTATAGATATTTTATAAAACCACCCCCCTTAAAATCACCACTTAGGGGGTCGCGAACCACACTTTAAAAACCCACTGATGCACTGATGCTGTGAGTGCGAGACGACTTGCTAAGGTGAAACAGTGGGAACATTCAGGCCCGTACCCTGCCTGCATAGTGGATGATGCAGAAGTCAGCCTTGTCCTTGAGCTGCCGTGGTTTCTGGAACTTGGTGTGCGTTCCCTGCTCCTGCAGCACCTTGTCTATGAATGTCTTGTCTGTGGCCTTGGGGAACCAGCACTCCTCATCCAACAGAGCCAGGATGCCAGGGGGGTTGTTCTGGAACCACCCAGATAGAGAACTGTCACATTGACACTCACGGACAGACTAACATGCACATCACTGCAAAAAATTTAATCTTAATAAGATTAAAAACCTTCAATAAGATGATACATCTTCAAATAAGGCATTAAATGCTTTATTTTATTTTATGTCTTCTTACAATACAAATCTTTTTTTACTTGCTTTAAAAAATCTTGTCAAGTGAAATGTTCTTGTTCTACTGGCAGATATTTTTGCTTATTTAAAGTAATTTTTACTTTATTTAATAAAATGTTTTCGTCGAGTTTTTGCAGTGTAAAAACACGTAAACACATGAATTTAGGCATAATACACAAATACACAGATAATGTACTTTCGCACCAAAGCAAACACTCAGCACACACTCAGCACACACAGAGAATCACTAACCGGCCTCTCGATGAGGTCGATGCAGGGCTGCAGGTCAAGGCCAAAGTCGATGAAGCTCCACTCGATGCCCTCCCTCTGGTACTCCTCCTGCTCCAGGATGAACATGGTGTGGTTGAACAGCTGCTGAAGCTTCTCGTTGGTGTAGTTGATGCACATCTGCTCAAACGAGTTCAGCTGGAGAGCAGAGGAGAGTTTGAGTCAAATTCCTCTCATATTTTCTTGCATGTAAATGAGCTCCTTTCACACCTATGGATCGTTTGTGTTGTTCCGGATCAGGGTCTGAATCGATACCAATTTTGCTCACGTCCCTGGGTTCGTTTTGTGTTCACACGGCAACATTTAAAGCGGACCAGAACTTATAAACAGGGCCCTAACACCACGGTAGCACCATGGTAACACCGCTTTGCGAGGATGGATTTCACGTGAGAATATTTTGAAAGCCACTTTTCTTAATCAACGACATTTTGTAAAACTACATAATTCCACGAGCGAGCACATTGCATTAGCGAGTTGTCCCGCTTCACTGGGACGATTGCATTCTCACTGCAAACAAACCGCTCTAGAGATCGAATGTGCCGAGACCACCCCTCTATGTGGTCTCGACCTGCTTGATTTGTTCCGAAACAGAGTGCGATTGCTGTGTTCACATATGCGAACCGATCTTGCGAACCAATCTTGGGGGGAAAACGCTCCACTTTGCGATTCAACTGCTCCAAACGAGTTATGTGTGAAATCTCCATTAATTACAGACTATTCACAAGAGAGATTTTAAATGCCACCACCTGTCCTATTGTATATAAAGTGAGCTTCGAAATTGTATGCTTAATGGTTTTGTTAGTTTATGTTTTTATTTATTCTTATATGTTCTTATTTATTCTTGTTTGGGAAATTCTGTACAGCACTTTGGCAACCCTGGTTGTTTTTCAATGCGATTTAAAATATAACTGATTTGAATTGACATGGGCATACCTGTTGTTTTGCTAATATGTGAGTTGCTAAAATCTCTCAGAAACACATTTACACATGTTATATGTTGTGACATCTTTTACCAATGTGTGGCCTAGTCAAAGAACTTGCTGTACTGAAGACGTGTATAGTATGTAGGCTATTTAGTGTCTGGACACAGCACCTCAAAGATCTCAAAGCCCGCGATGTCCAGGATGCCAATAAAGGAGGCCCCTTGGCGTTTGGTTCTGTCCAGGGCCCTGTTGATGCGGTGGACCAGCCAGCGGAACAGACGCTCGTATGTCGCCTTCGCCAGGGCCTCAATGGCAAAGTCTGCCTGGGGGAGACGGAGGGGCCGCGAGAGTCAGCGTGAATAAGAACAGACCCCTACCTACCCCTGTGAGCCATATGGCCACATCAAAGCAAAGGCACACACATAAGCACAAGCTGCTGCAGTTTCCCAGCATGCTATAGAAGAATGATGTCATGCCCTGAGCTACGGCTTAGACCAATCCAAACACCGATGGGTAACACGTGCCCTTTCTGTGTTTACAACAGACTGGAAAAAACAATGCATGTTTCATACATGCAAATATGACATTCAGATTACATTAATTTATACTTATGTGTTTTTATTTATTTATAAACTAAATATTTAGATACATACATTTAAAAAAATCCTATTAGCAAAATCCTGTAAGTTATTCCGCAACCTTCACGGCCCCTGGTGGGGGTCAAGACTAGAATCCACTCTGTTGTATCCTACCTGTTCTTTGGTCTGGGCCTTCTGGACGTAGTCTCGGCCTACTTTGATCCTGGGGGAGAGGATGGCTCTAGTGAACTCCATCACGTTCATGCCCAGCAGGTGGCACAGCTTCTGGGCCGCTGGCAGGGAGAGAGGCAGGTGTTTGGCATTCATGACATACAGTAGCATAATAATAATAATGCACACCCAATATGTACACTATACTATGTTAAAACTTGGGAATAGCGCTTGTAAAAAACTGTTCCAAGAACCCAGAGGTGAATGGGCTTTTGGCACAGTGGTTCCTAGGCTCTGGAGCTCTCTCTGTTTATATTTAAGACCTCCTGTATGTGTGGACACTTTAAAAAAACATCTAATGACATGTCTATTGAAGCAAGCTTTAAAGCTTTTATTAGCATTTGGCAGTTGGTGTCTGTTTAAACTGTCTATTGTATTTAGCATATTATAATGTGCAGTTTGATGTTGTTATTTTATTCATTTTTATTCTATTTTACTGTAAAGCACTTTAAGATCCCCCCCCACCCACCCCCATTGTATGTGAAAGGTGCTTATAAATATATTTAGCTTATCTTCGTTTACATTTTTATAAACGTTTGCTTACATGTTTGCGTGCGTGTGTATGTGTGTGTGTGCATGTGCGCTTGCGAGTGCGTGTGCTGGGTCCGGCTCCTGACCTGTGTTCTCGGGCATGGAGGCCTGGTCAGTGTTCCTCTCCTTCTTGAAGACAATGTTCCCAAACTGCAGAACAGCAGAGACCACCTTCAGCATGCCTGCAGACAGTGAGAGCACTGTTTAGGATGCCGCTGAGAAGAAGCCCTCCGCAGAGAGACCGGTACAAGTGAAACGTTCTACTCACAGACAATCTCTTCGTGGGAGAAGCTCATGATGTGCATGGCCTCCATAGTTTCCTGGAAATTATCTTTATCCTGCTGGCCAGGAATGGGAATGTTGCCGTTGGACAGGAACCGGTAGCTGTTGAAGCCTTCCAGAAGCAGGTCGGCTGCATGGAGATTAGCAAGAGAACAGAATGCTTAGCTAGCGATAATGTGGGCGTCAGTGGCGCAGTGGATAGTCGCTGGTTCAAACCCGGCTAACCCCTCACCACGTGTCGAGGTGAGCAAGACGCCTTACCCTATCTGCTCCTGCTGATTAGCAGATAGGTGGGATGGACAGTCGCCATTCGTGTGTGAATGTGTATTTTACAGCACTTTGAGTGGCCGGAAGGTTGGAAAAGCACTACATAAATGCAGTCAATTTAGCATTTAATTTGGAGCAGCTCAGAAAGATGTCCACCGACTGTAGGGCAAAATAATAAGGACCAGACCTTTGACTCACTAGACTCACACAAGTGTTTTAAACGGGAACATACGGTGGACAGGTACTCACATTTGAGGTGCTCTCCGGCTCCTGCCAGCAGTTGGTAGAAGATATGGAAGGTCCGTTCATCTTTGGCCTGTCTAATAGCCCTGGATTTCTCTAGAAGGTCTGGGACCAGAGGTTAAGGACCGACCAGGACATATCATGGGTGCATAAACAGCAGCAGAATTAATAGCTGAATCTGTATTAACACTGTGCGTGCAGAATTAGCTTCCACTGATACTACCGAGGATCTGTAATAAATCCCACTCCCACACACGCACTAAAAATGGTGGAATGGTGGAGCCGACCACTTGAAAAACAAACAGCATATGGCCAGCATGTGATGTGAGCCAATGCAATTACGTCTTCACCACTTGATGCTCAATTATAAAAACTAGCAGATACGTATAAGCAAACCTGTTTCTGTGTAAAACAACAAAAAGAAAACGCAACATTATTTATACCAGTAGATTAGGGGATTGTTTGAAATAAGGCACATTCCGTCTTTTCAAGCTCTGGCAATGGCACCATTTCTTGGAGCACAGGATTATTATTCAGTCAGTGTTACCAGAAACCATAGCAACTGCTAATATAAAACAGGAGGCCCAAAGCCAATCAATCTTGAAACTTTGAATAAGAGAAAATCAATTCTGCACTATTCTAATCAGCATTGCCAGTAGACTACAGTATACAACAGCTATAACTTTATCTATCGTGCTACTGACCGGGTATACATCAACATGAATGACTTATTAAACATGATTACATTCTTTCAGATCTATTTTGGGTGTATGTAGTTTAAAATGTATTTGTGTGGTATTGTTAATCTCCCAGAGAGCTGTACGACCCAACTACCCATTCTTTCCATACGATTGAGTAACATTCTTTATCCACTTCACTGCTTTACTAGTGGAGAGTCCTAGTGGAGAGGATACAGGTCTCAATGTTGGCCCCAACGATGTATCCTGTGACATCAAAGTTGATTCTGATAAACTTCCCCTGTAGAAAACAGAGTATGGTTACATACTGTTACAATAGTGTAATTGTTACTGTTACTGTTAAAACTTCGTCCATATGTTTGACCAACATGAATATGCTTCCTGGTACAAATTCTTGACTCTACAATTAAAGCCAAAACCTTGTTAAAAACAGATGACTCTTTCAAAATTTGTGGAGTATGTGTAAGGAAAAGCAGTGCTGGTTTAACATTAAAAAAAGATACATTTTAAATGAACTGCCATCATTAACACATTATGTACATCAATCTTAACCTGACCTGCCAGAGGAAGTCCATCTGGGGAGCCGTACATTGAAACTGTTTGGGAATGGCTGTGCTTTCAAAAAAATACTTTGCAGTTGATTGGATGAACCATCTGGTCGTTTTCACTGTTGCCACCATGGTCGGCACACCTAAACCATGCCCATATAGCTATAAACACAACGCTGATTGGAAAACAACACCCGTATAGCTATAAACACAACGCTGATTGGAAAACAACGCCCGTATAGCTATAAACACAACGCTGATTGGAAAGTTCAGTTGCTACTTGGACACATTAAAAATGATTCCGAGGCTTTCCAGACTGATTCTCACAGCGAAATTAAACTGAAGTTCACCAGATCAGGATGATCTCGGGAGGCTACATCAATCTACAGCTGAGTTTAACTTGGCTGTTTTGATTCTGCACAACTCATATCACACATTTTTCTAAATAGTATTTAATTTTTAAAAAGAGTGGCAGACAGAAATAAACATCCTATATCAAGAAAAGGGTTACAGGTCTGAAGGAATCCCAGGAATGTGTGGTTTCCTGAGAAATTATGTGGATGCCACATTTGTTTGGAAGTGTGTTCACAGTTCCCATGTGTGCAAATGTATGTCCACATATACTGTATTTAAAACAAGTTTTGCATTATTTTACACCACTCATTTCAATCAGCTAATGATTTGTGTGTCCTAACACAAACACCAGATGATTCAATTCTTTCAGGCAGAATTGTTCTGATTCCTTTAACAAGGTGAATTAGTTAATCTAAACATTATTATCTTCCATTTGTTTAGTTTATTATTGCTTAGCCATATATTGTACAATGTACAGTACAAACCTGTACCTAACATAATAAAATGCTGTTAAGTTCATGAACTGTATACTGTAAACTCAATATCATGGGAATATTATGCACTTTATTTTACTGGCTACAGCTTTCCTCTGGCATTTATTACCTAGATAATCCACAGATGTCCTGCATAGACTGCATGGTATCTTATACTGTTTCCCAGTCTGTTATCATTATAGGCTATAACTTTTTCAAAAATGGAACACATAAGCATTGTGTCTCACACATTAATGTACATACTGTACACCTTATGTGTATTGTCAATACTAAAATCAACTATGAAGATATACAGTTTGGAGAATTAACTGCTTAATTCAATCTGTTTGTATAAAGCTAGATCCTTTAAACAGGTGGGCAAACTCACAAAGCGGGACGAGTTGTCGTTTTTCACTGTCTTGGCGTTGCCAAAGGACTCAAGGATGGGGTTAGCTTGTAGGAGCTGGCGCTCCAACTCCCCCTGTGGGAGAAATAGCAAGGTAAGTGGCCAGATGGGTATCTCATTTTACTATCTGGCTACAACTACTGCACTATGCAAGCTACTTATCACATAGGACAAATGTTTTTTTATCCATGTCTGCCAAAATACACCGCCGAAGGAATGGCAGGACATTTTTATAAACCAGAGTGAATAGAGACAGATATAGTCAAGCTACTACGGTAAACCAATCATGCATTTGGACAGTGCGCTATTGCAGCTGTACTGGCTTCAGTCCGCTCTGTATAATGTGATTTTTATCACCTGTGTTAGATGTGATATACGGACAAACAAAACTGTTTTGTGAAGCACACGAAAAACGAATGGGCTGACGAGCCGTGTTTGGACTTATCAACAAGGCCTGCCTTTCAGCCTACACATTCCTGCGGTGGTGTTGAAATGCCATACGCTTCCGGAACACTTTCTAAGTAGCAGTGGCTGCCAGGCCCAATCTACAAATCAGTGCGTTGATGAGGTTGGGATATTTCATGGTATCAGTACAAGTTTGCGAGCACACGCAAACACACACTTGCGCACACACACATCTTCTACCCAGGACATAGACAGTGCCCAGCCAGTCATAGAAATAGCCCTTGCCCCCCCCTGAGTTTCTACTGCAGACCTCGCCCTGGTTTGCTTCTGGGACACCACTGATTGGAGTCTGTGTGAGGGGCCACTAGGTTAGCCAGAGTTAGCCTGTCTCTTTCAGCTCTGAGCTGCTGGTTAGCTGGAACTCTTAAGGTACAACATATGTGTTTATGTGAGCTTAAAGGTAATGCTAATGCTTGCTAACTTCCAGCTCAGATCAAAACAGTATCTCTCTGCGGTGCTCCGCGATGGCAGATCACACGTCGAAATGCATTGTGAAGCATAGTGCTACAGTGTAGTGCTATGGCTTTGTTGATATGAGCGATGTTCACAACTTTGTTTATGGTCCCATTTACGGAGCCAGGGCTGTGTAGAAGTCATATAATTTTTTCAACACGCACAGAGAACGGTAAGCTAGAGAAACGCGAGGAGATGTTTGTTGAATTTGACTAAATGTGTATTGGCTTACATTTAACTTGCAATAGCTGCCTTTACCTTTAATGCTCAAGATACACAGTGGAATGGCAGAATAGACCAGATCTGTATTGGCGACTTGAAATAAAATCTCATCTCAGGGATGTTTGTATTTAAAAAATAATCCACCCTGGTTCTGCATTCCTCTGGCCCATGAACACAAGCAATCCAAATACAGGGCAAAACAATTTTATTTTTCATTAGCTTAGAGTTAGTCCTTGAGGTCACTAAAATATTGTTGCAAGGCTTCAGTAGATCATTGGTGATATGTTTATAAATGAAATGCAGCGCTGTCGTTTCTGTGGGCGCTAAGCCGTCACTCAACTACATGCAACGGGCTTGTGAACACTTTTCACAACCTCTTAAAGAGGTGCGTACTTTTAAGCACAAGAACATCATGTTACTGTTGAATTTGAATGACATTTAGAGAGGACAGCCGAATGATGTCCTGGGGTGCAGCCACAAATCCCCTGCTTATGGCATGTTAGACCAACAGTATATCCCACTGCAGTCTACATTTCTGTCATCTAAAACCGCTTCTAAACGTGATCGACAGGGAACATGCAAATCAGGTAACGGCTTGGGTAAGATTGAGGAGAGGGGGGTGGGCAACTGAAAAGTGGTAGCAGTGAATTTCATTTTTATTCATTAGCTCATAGAAAGACAATAGAAGCTAAGGTGAATGTTGGACCTAAAGGGGTCTGTGCAGATCATGAAAAGGCAGCACATTCTCAAGTTGTGTTATTAAAAGACATTTCACATTCATACACGCAGGAGAACATCCTAGTGATTTCATTCTTAGAACAGGTCTTCATCTAGGTCTGCTCCTTGTCTGGCTAACTCCAGCCACAGACAGGCCAGAGGAGATACTGTGAGTTGTGACTGTTATTTACAGTACAGCCAAGGGCACACATTAATACTGAAGGGAATGAACAGGCCATCTATCAGGACTGCACAGATGGGATAAATGCATGGATGTGGAATGGCTATTCCTCATACCTGGGCTTTATAATGTAACCAGAAAGAGATACATTATAGTTCATACGTAACTGCTATATCGGCTGCTAATAAATCACATAGCTTAAAGCAGTGGTTCTCAAACTGTGGTACGCTTCCTCTGGTGGTACGCAGAGGAAATCTGAATAATATACTGTATATAACATTTAAAAAAACAAAAAACATCTAACTAATTAAAAAACATATCTACTAAGCTACTATAAATAGAAAGACATTAACAATATACCTACTGTATGCTTTATAATGTAACCAGAAAGCGATACTTTATAGTTAATGTATGTAACTGGTATATTGGCTGCTAATAAATCACATAGCTTAAAGCTTAAAGGAGGGAAAGAGAGTTAACAGAGAGGACAAATGTTCATCACTGCATTAAGTATCCAGTCTACCCTCTCCTACCCTACACAGTGTGTATTTTCACTGGACCTGAAGGACACAGAAGGGTTTGAAAATGTCAATAGAATAACAATACACATCAGGTTGGTTGATGCGCCATTACCACTAAATATGGTCCATGGTTTGTTTCAATAACACTCTTAATCGCATCTTTGGAGTTGTGGTTGTTGCAAATTCCTTGAACTCCTTTCAGTGCAGTAAGCCTGAACCAACTGTTAAAACACAGGCTTTCATTATCCTCAGGCGGCCAGTTTGATAGCCAAATCTTTACCAAATAATCACAAGAACAAGTTAAGCCAACACAAATATCTCAGCAGAGAGAATAATGGGATTACTTCATCCACAGCATTATGGTATAGCGGTAGATGATTAGAATCGCAGGGGCATGCACACTCATAATGAAGCACACATTTGTTTCTTAATAAAGCAATATACACTTGCCTGTAGCTTGAATGCTTTGGGAGATTCGGGCTGTTTGTTATGGATAAACAAATGCAAGTGTTAAAAACTGAAGCTCTCATGTCAGACACAGGCCATAAAATGGACCCCTGGAGAGGGCCAGTAAAAGTTAGCCTAGCATTAAGGTGATAGCGTATGGCCGTCACTGGTATGAATGGAACTGGGTGAAATGGAATAAGAAACCATTCATGACAGGTGATATTATATTGTAATTGTAATCAGAAAAGACAGGTTATCAATTAGCTGAATGAATAGGCCTACATATTGTTACGCTTTTAACAACATTTCAAACTAGAAACAAGATAATATGTTTGCATTGTGTCTTATCAAAACCATAGCTTATACACTACAATAATGACATGGTGACGCAGAAAGCCTTCATCGTGTTAAACGGTGAAAAAGAAAGCAGTTAAAGGTATAGTGTATAATATCTGGCCACTGGGAGGCAGAGCAATGCAATTTCACTGCCCCACGCTTCAAAATGACTACGTATGTACTGTATAGGTGTGCTTGCTGTAAGCAGCTACATAGGGGCAAAACGCTAATTTTGTTTAGGTATTCTGCATGTACACGCACTATATGGGAATACAGGTACACTGTTAAATGTACACACTATTCCTTTAACAGAGAGGAAGAGAAGAGGAGATGAGGGTAGAGGAGAGGAGAGAAGAGGAGAGAGGAGGAGAGGAGAGGAGAGAGGAGGAGAGGGGAGGAGAGGAGAAGAGAGGAGGCGAGAGGAGGGGAGGAGAGCAGGAGAGAGGAGAGGAAAACTGAGGAGACATGTGGGCAGAAGGCGACTCACAGGAATGTTGTGGTCTTTGCGTCCTTTGTGTGACGAGGCAACGTGGGCCAGGTACTGGATGACCTTCTTGGTATTTTCTGTCTTACCGGCGCCCGATTCACCTCTGAGAGTAGTATACAAGACAACACACACACACACACACAAGAATGAACAGACTAGAGGAACGACACATGCATCATGGATTGTGTATGGGATGTGAATTGTTCATTTCAGTGAGTCAGTGCAGGCCGTTATATCTATTCTCAAGATGGCTGCTCCCTCACTCTCTGCTGTGCTCACCACTGCCGACAAATATCTGTACAGCCCTCTCCATGCTATCATGAATTACCAAGCTTCAAGTCGCCAGGCACGGCTGGTCAACATTGAAGGAATTGATCACCCACAATCCTCCGGGGGGGTATAGCATAGCACATTCTTATGGAAGCCATCAAACCCTGAACCAAAATAACTCCCAGACACCTCATTATGTCCGACGGGGTTGGACTGAACTGCCGGGGTGAAGATAACAATGGATACAGACAGATAGAAGTAGAGAGAGGGAGAGAGAGCAAGGGAGAGTGTGACACCAATCTGTTGTCCCTGTCCATTCTGTCGCTTTAACGGAGGAGCCTTGTGTCCCGGTGGGCTTGTCTCCAGTCTTTCCCAGGCGCTGTTTCTGGGCTCTGCTCTAATGACAACTGTGTTAAGGCATGGTTGTTCGCAGCTTCCAGCGCTATAGGTCCCAGAAGCCAGGAGAAACCCCAAAAAGCCCCGTCTGGTTTCACTCGAGAGCCAGCCAACAACACACAGCTACATACCAGTGGCTTTAGCGTAGCCTGCTATTAACTCTGCTGCACATAAAACGGAGCTGTTTAGGCAGACCCACTGAATGGATGGGAGTATCCTCAACGACTCGACATCGATACATGCCGAGCAATATGGGTCCAGTCTGTCCTCGATGGACACAATATATTCAACGTCAGATAGAGATAGAGATAGAGAGAGAAGTTAGAGAGCACAAATAAAATAGATCACACCATATTCGCAGGCCAGCATACTGCAACATGGTGAGACATTTCTCAAGGTTAAGTTATGAGAAACTCACTTAGAACCACGTGGACCGCCTCAGTCAATGTCAAGCTGTCTCTGTCTCTCTCCCTCAACACCACTTCATCATCTAGTGTTACAGTCTGTCCATGTTAGAGGAGAAAGGTAGTCCCCCAGGTGTCTGGGCCTCTATGTGACCATTACATTCTCCTGCAAAACATCTTTCCATTGGGAGAGAAAACATACTATGGCCGCACTGGAAAAGAGAGTGGCACTAAAGTGCTCTTTGCCATGGAGTACGTAGGCACGGCACCAAACCACACTCACAATAACTCCGTGTGTGTGGGGTGAAACCTAGCTGCTACCAAGCCACTTTCTCAGAAAACGTTTCTGAAACGAAGTGAATCACGGCGCGATGAGGTAAGACGTCAGACGGCTGACTCGGCGAAGGCAAAACATGAAGAGCATAGAACTAAGAGGCTATAGCGCAAAATAAATGCATCACATTCAGTCTGAGAAAACAACTGAAAACAAGCAGGAGTGAACGTTGCTTAACGCCCATAAACTGAAAATAAATGGAAATCTTTGCAGTCCGCTCTGTTAGCTTGTGAACAATGGAAAACACAGGAGGAGCAGAGGGGTCGGGAACAGGACGGGGATCTGTCCGATAATAGTAACTTTAGGAGTTGTCCAGTGTGATACATGGTAAAGTAGCATTACAGCAAATAAAGCTCTGGCCTTGTGCTAGAGAAATGTATGTGTGCAGTGCCGGTACATGTGTACTTATATAGTTCAAAATGTCCATGAAGCAGAGGTAAGCAGACGGACCGGGTCGGATGAAGTACTCACGTGCAAAGGATGGATTGGTCCTCGCGATCTGCGGACAGAACACAGAAACACATCATGTAAATCAGCCATTAATGTTTTACTGACATTGTAAATCTGAAAGCTGTGATTGTCACTTGTTAAACAATGTAACACACTGTAATGCACTGCACCATTACGTCTATGCAAAGGCAGATAACCGTGGTAGCCAAGCTCACAGAACAAAACTCTTCCAGTCCTCCTGCTCTCAAAACAACACTGTGACCTACCAGAAAGTACAAATTCCTAACCCCACAGGGGGTTGGACCTGTTTATTTCTTGTTTGTATAATACAATCATGATGCAGTCACCCAGAATCACCTTTAAATGTGATCATTTAGATTCATATCTGGTTGGTTTGTGACTTTAAGCATGGCTCACTGCTACTACACTGACAGCAGTGGTAGTGTCAGGGCCAGGCAAGAGAAAATAATCAAACTCTGCAGGGCAGGCTATGGAGGATATCAGTGTATGTGTGTTTTTTTTTATTATAAATAACTTTTTCTAGAAAGTTCTCCTTCAGCCACAACTGCAGTAACTGGAACACGTAAGACCCAGCGGTACTATCAGATTGACATGGAAATAGATCAATTTCCAATGTCTACCCATCACCTAATGGAGCGTTCTCTGAAGTGAATGAATGCAGAAGAGCAAAACAAGTCTGCTAACTATATCACTATTTATCGTAATTCTTTATGTGTTGAATTATTAATTAAAGAAATTGATGGACAGATTAAAGTGTACAGTAATTGCACCCCAGCTCTGAGCCTGACTCCACCCAGATCAATGAGCTGACTGAGAGGAGCGGAGGAGGGCCACATTAACATTAAAGCACAGGCAGATGAGTACTGTTGGAATCCAGCCAGGTCCAGTTTTAACGGATACATCATGTGATATCAAGGTATGTCAAACAATCAAACGGGGGGCCATACTTCTATTACCAAAAACCTGTGACATGTTAAATTACTTGAAAGCAACTAGTTACTAGCATGTTTCAAACTGTCATATGAAAACATGACATTGTTTGATCTTGTTAGTCAGTGAGCAGAGAGGCGACATATCTTAAACGCAATGGCATCACCAGCATCAACAATGACCATGTACTCACATAGCATCAGGCATGAGCTGTTGAATATGTCACAACAGCATCTATCAGCAATAGTGTATGCTCTCTGTATGTCACTGAACACAGACATTACCAGAACCCCTTTGCCACGACAGTGCCTGGCTTCCATATCACCTTTCAGATAGTAGGTATATATATATAATTGATTATGAGATTATGGATTGTGTGAGAAGGAAATAGGTTCAATGCATACAAGTGATGAACAATATGATAATACTGTCCTCAAATAATATACTCAGATATAATATACTCAGAGATCTGTATAACACACCTAAACAGTCCCACAAATCAGTAAAGCTGCAATAAAAGTTCAAAAGCCCATGCAAAACACACACAGAAACACAAAAACCCCATGTGCATCATCCTCACAGCGGCAGCTAGACTATACCAGCACACTACAGTAGGGCTGTGTATTGCCAAGAATTTGACATACAATATGTATCACGATACAAGGGTCACTATCTGATTTATAGTGATATATTACGCTACTTTTAGCAAGGCAATATATTGCGATTTCGTTAACATTCACCCAGATCAGGGGTGCCCAACCCTGGTCCTGGAGAGCCGCAGCCCTGCATGTTTTAGATGTCTCCCTGCTCCAACACACCTG
>JAODUK010079091.1:22156-36718 GCA_027564635.1 Typhlichthys eigenmanni | reverse complement strand
TGCAAGGTTCTTATATAGTTCACATTTTAAAGAGGTGCAAGGTTCTTATATAGTTCACATTTAAAAAAGGTGCAAGGTTCTTATATAGTTCACATTTAAAAAAGGTGCAAGGTTCTTATATAGTTCACATTTTAAAGAGGTGCAAGGTTCTTATATAGTTCACATTTAAAAAAGGTGCAAGGTTCTTATATAGTTCACATTTAAAAAAGGTGCAAGGTTCTTATATAGTTCACATTTTAAAGAGGTCAAATGTTATTTTTTAGTTCACATTTTAAACAGATGCAAGGTTCCTATATAGTTCCATGGGTGCAGTAGCCATTTTGGAGCAAGAATGTACAATGGGTGCTTCAAATCTAATTAAACTAATCAGATGGAAGACACCGTTTCCTCCCCCCACCAATCACAGCAAAATAGGCAACTTTTCTGAACGTATTGATATTGATACAGCAATACAGAAGACACTCTATATAGACGAACGCTCCTCCAGGTTGTTCTGTACCTTTGGGACTTTCACAGGAGTTACCCCACTGCCTGCGTTTGGCGTCCGTGAGAATGTCAATAACAAGCGTGGCGAATTCGTGAGCGTTGAACCTCGCAAGCTTCTGACGGCCCTGAGAAAACAAAATATACTAAATGTAATGCACATGTGACTAAAACCAAAATGTAGCTAAAATAAAATAAAAAACACAGGTGATGTGCAATAAGGGAGAGAAGTAGTTTGCCTGGTTTCTGGTTGAAGAATATTCGGGGTTGACAGGAAGGAACGGTATCACAGTGGTGTCTGTGACCAGCGTGCTGTGGTTTTGTGTAGCCAACCACACTGCAACACAAGCAAAAGGGAAAGCAAGACAATGAATCCTTTGGTGACTCAGCAGAAACGCAGCTCTCAGTGGATGTGTATTGCCAACCAACTCCGATAATAAGGTGACCCTTCGGCACACAAGTTTGTATTTAGCTCACCTGCGTCCGTTTCCCTCCTGTCGACTTCATCGTAAACATCCATGGCAAGTTCTTCAAACTGGTGGTTACTAAGCTAAGACAAAAAAAAAACAAACAACAGTATCTTCTCAATCTGAAAATCAATCCGTTTCAATTCTCATAGGATACACTGTGAAAACGTGTGTTCTCACAGAATACATTGTGTATGCAGGACGTACAGATTGCAGTTTCTTCTTTGCAACTTTTGCAAACTCTGACAAATCCAGGCTGCTAGGAAACAAAGAGTGAAATTACAGCCTTCCCAACCAACACATTTCATTACACACACAAGTTAGAAGAATCGCATCAAGTAGGCCTAACATACTTACATATTTCTAACCCATCAAGATAAGGTGGCATGACAAAAGAAAAATAAAATTGTAATAATATGATGTTACTTTTTTTTTTTTATGAACCATTCAGAGGATGCTTACCCCCCCCCCCCATGTTTCAGTTACATTTCTTAAAAACATGCTGTTATAGAAGTTCTTACCTGTCTGCCATTTGTGGAATGATGAAATGTTTCCCATTTCTATGATCTAGCAAAACCAAACACACCCTGTTACGATAATTGCTAACAACCATTAGTGCTTAGCACCCATCCATGCACATGGTCTCATCCCTTACCTGGCCTCCTACCACAGAGATAGAAGGTTAACCGGTCAGTAAGTTCATACTGTATCTCAACTAGTCTGTCTGCCAGGTCCTGATGCCCAGCTTGCCTGTGGAGATTAGGAATTAAAACATAATTAATAACAATACATTTGCATGCATTCTACATTTCAGAGATCGGAAAAAAAAAATGAATTCATTCATTCATTCATATATATACACTTTGTGATTTTGATCAAATATGTATTAGCTTACCATTAGCTTAGTGCTCAGAAAGTCATTCCTATGTGGGTTCTGAGTGGCTGAAGGTGGTCCTATCACCTGCTAATGATTTGATTGACAACTACTGGCACCTCCTGGCTGACAAACCGTTTTAAACGAGTTCCCGGACTGATTATTTAAACTAGTGGGGCACAATATATTGATTCAATATTGTTATAGCAATATCACATTGCGCAATGTTATGTAGAAAATGCTGCAGAAAGTATGCAATATGTTGTCTTTTGGAAAGAGGTATCTTTTGGCTGTGTGGCTGATTTAGACAGAAAAGTAAGATGTGTGACTTAGGAAGACGAAAACTCAATAGATATCAAAGACGAAACATTAGCGGCCAAGCTTGGAATTACTGTTGTACCAGTCCAATATGTTGAAATAAACATATGTTGTAACTAAAGAAAACTTGTTTTAAATGTTGAATTTATTTTGATGCATTTTCCCATTAACGTCATTGTGTATTGTGTTTTTACTTGCGTTTAAAAATATCGAAATTAATATTGATATTGCAGTTTTCATGATCAATATCACACTGTCAATATCATGCTACCCTAATGTAAACCAGACAAAGTCGTAGAAGTGGAGCTGGATCAGTCAGGATCAGACACAAGTTTAATCTACGCCAAGCTAAGATGAATGAACACAAGTGCGTCATAAAATACTTTACCTTGCATAATCGATGGGGGTTTTTCCACCGGAATCCAAAGCGCCGGGGTCAGCGCCATAAACAGCCAACAGCTCCGCTTGGAATAACTGGCCTGCTTTGGCTGCTATGTGCAGTGGAGTGTTTCCCTTCTCCTGCGACCCAAAACGACCCAAAGACAACGATGAAGATTATATGAGCACAATAAACCCAAAGCACACTAGTTCCTCGGTCACTGGGAGAGAGAAGGCATGTGGTGATGATGGTGAACTAACTTACAGGATGGAAGAAGTTGGCCTGCGCTCCCAGACTCAGCAGCCTCAGGCAAGTCTCCAAGTTCCCAGTTCGAACGCTTGAATGGAGTTGCTGGATGGACGACAAAGACAAAAAACATAATTCAATACTACAATAATGTACATCCACTGAAACTGCTTGTTATACTGACAGGAACAGGGAGGGAGAATTATTACTTAAAAGTCCTTTAAAAGGTGGTGTCAGTCATTCAAGAGAATATTATTGATATTTGAACTCAAATCAAAACAACTCTCCCTTAAACGCAATACCGTGCTCCCTCAGAAGCTCCGCCCCCGCATTGGAAACACATTGCCAAGGCTGAGATTTTGTTGTGTGGTGCGGTCTGCACCACTTTGTTTGTGTTAAAGAGCTAGGGCTGTGTAGAAACACCCGGATTTGTTTTCAACGCGCACACATAATGGGCAGCTAGCGGCAGAGGTGGGTAGTTTGAATGGAACACACTTGTTACTTTTACTAGTGTATTTGTGTGTATTTTTTGTACTTTCACTCTGCTGCATTCAGCTATGTTCCAGGCGTTACTCGCTACATCAATCCGACCGTTTCAATGACACTTGACAAAAACAATGCAAATGATCTCGTAACTGTTCTTCCGGTATTCGACGTAGATCACCGGGGCCGACTGGCACCGGCGAAAAGAGCGTTTCACAGCGAGTGTCAAGCAACGCAACCATAGAATCATGCAACGTTCTCCTGCCTGCCACACAGGCAGCTACCAACTGCCTGGGACAGTGGATAGGGCGAGAGACCAGCGCTATTGACACAAGAGCCGCCGTGGACTGCGATCTCCCTAATTCCCCTGTAGTCTGAATATGTTTCTAAATGTGTCACTAGTCACTTTTTAGAAATAAAGTCACAGAGGGTCTAAAAGATCGCTAAATCAAGCGAGAAATGCCATGTTGGCAACACTGTGTTCGAGCTAATCTGTCGTTTTACCATTTTGGAGATTTAAATTCATGATCTGCTCATTTAAAAATCAAAATGAAATAAAGTGCATCATGAAAAGTGACTTGGTACTTTGAGTAGTCTTTTCACAAGATACTTTTTACTTTTAATTTTGTGGATGACTTATTTTACTTCTACTTGAGTCATTTTTACTTAAAGGGTAACAGTACTTTTACTTAAGTACAGTGTTTGGCTACTCTACCCACCTCTGGCTAGCGGACTGTAACGAGATATTTGCTAAATTTGACTAAATGTGCATTTTCTTACAACCACTGACTCCACCTTTGTTACGATACCGCTACAGTGCAGTATCCCCAATAAATAAAATGAAATCTGTTCATTGCCACATTAATAAAGTCAGGGTTTATCCAAGGCTGTTTCTCACCTTGCTGAGGTCTTTGGTGGCGACATTATCATCCTCGCGACAGGGCATTCGGTGAACAAACGCCAACATCTGGTATTTGGCCTTGATGAACTCTGTCTTGTTGGGACTGGAAATACCAAGGATAATCAGAAACAACAAGCAATGGACAATAATCACGTGGACCAATCACCAACCACCGTGACCCACCATCACACCAGTTAAATAAAACAAAACACTTACTGGACTCTGTCTTGAAGGGGTGTCTTTCTTTTCCCACTCATTGCAGAAGTAGGGTCTAGAAGGCAATGCTCCCATATGGAATTGGCCCCATTAGCATAGAGTGTCTGAACCATCTGTAGCAATAAACAGTGAACCACTTGAATCAATTCCAGCGAGAGTTTGCTCAACCGCTTACCAGACTGCTAGCATGGGCAGATGTGAGGGAGGGGCGAGCCTACTGGTTTCGTGGGAGTAGAAGACAGGAGGAACAGCTAGTCAGAACTCAAGAGTGGGGGTCGATATGCGCTCTCAGAGTTAGAAAACAAGGCAAAATCGTTTTTTTGTAATGGTGATTTCATGGTGAAGCCGGAGTGTCCCGTTATTATAAACATAATAAACGTTCAGTAAAAAGACACAGCAGACTACACACACAGCCTCGTGAGACCTTTCGGATATCAAAGCTTCAGTTTGACTTCGCGTCGAGAATCAGTTTGGAGAGCTTGGAAATCGTTGTTTCAGGCTGGTTATCTTAGTGTGACCAATCCGCGTCATACGGTTAGCTACAGGTGTGACGAAGGCGACTTGAAAACAACTTGTTTACAAAATGGCGGGTCCTACAGAGGTTGACGCAGGTGATGCAATATAGCATCAGTTTTATTATAATTTATTAGAAGAGCAAAGGCTTTTCTCAATGGAAAATATGTTTTCACTCTTCTCCTAGTCTCGCAAAGCCAGCTTTTACTTACGTAAAATCTGGGACAGAGCACCGGCTAACTGTGTCAAGATCCGCCTACTTGACAGGAGAGGTATGACTGACATGCAAAACAAACAACTACGTAACTCAATGACAAAGTCGGTCGTTAAACTTATACAGAAGAATTTGTTGCTGTTTTCAGGTACCGGTATTGTTCAGTAAGATAAGTTGGCTGTTACCGGTAGTGCTTAAAACTGAAATGAGTAAATAAAGTAGGCTACTGCACTAGGGTCGCACCGGAATTACAGATACAGACTTCATGAGTGACAACGCTAACAGCCAATGAAAATCTACTTCTCAATTTCGGAAAGTACTGTCAAGCTTAACATGGGTCTATGTATCAGACATTCAGCACAGAGTTGCTTATGTGACATAGTGCTAATAGACGGAAAAGAGGCTGAGAATACTCTTATCCCAACTTTTCTACTGCAAGAGTGGATTTAACAAGCTGTGCTGGTTCACAGGTTTGTCCAATCACGGGCCAATCCTTTTTTTAAAGCCCTGTTTCAATTGAAAACTGCCCTGATGGATGTGGTTAACAGACTGGCATATCTGGCCTGGTTAACACAAGCACACAGACATAAACAAAACAAAACATGTTAGGCATATTCTAACCAGATATAACATTATAAGTAACAAAACTACAAAAGGCTTCAGTCTCTTCAGTTTAAATTATATTTAAAACATGCATCCTTCCTCTCTTTTGGGGTTTGTACATGGTCCCTTTAAAAAAATATTTAAGTGTGTTAGAAGTATTGCACAACGTAATATCGCGATACTCGAGGGTATCGATATTTTCTTACACCCTACAGAACCTAGCGTATCACATACATTATTCTGATGCAGCCATATTTATAATCGGCTACATCCATGGTCTCCTCTCTCACCTGTAGCTGGGAGGGGGGCCAGGGAGTGTGAGTCAGATGTCTGACTTGAGAGCTGTGTCTCCCGAGGCCGCGATGGATGCTGCAGCATTCATCACAGATCAATACACCCCTATTGACAGACGCCCACCGTGGCTCTGGAAGACAAATACCATGGTCTTGTCTTTCTGTATAGCGTCTCTGATTGCACATTGTTCTACCTCAGCTGGACTGATATTATTTCTACCCGAAATCCTGTGGTGCACATAGTAGCCTGCATGCTGCCAACGTTCTTACAATAAACACACATTACACCACTGAATACCAAAATAATGAACTGTGTGAATGTCTTTGTAAGTAGCCGATCAGATGTGTAAACAGTGTTATTGCGCTATCTAGCTCTTTCTGTAAGAAGGGGCTAACAGTTAGATATAATATAAAATGATGATGAGAAACAAATGCATTGATTTGGCCATTTGACTGGACTAGATGCCGTACTGCGCTGATTAAACTGCTACTTAGCGGCGCAAATCAAGTACGGTAACACAACAATTTCCTTAAAAATAATGCTAACTCAGTTAACTAGCCAACTAGCGCTAGCTGGCTACTGGTAATAGCGTTACAGTACGGTAGTTCGGTACGAGGCTACGGTGTGGCTAACGGCTAGCTCCGATGGACACGCAAATTTACCCGGAGAGCTGCAGTCTGCGCACACCTCTCGACTTCGCACACGCTTTGACATCCCTTCAGCTAGAGAGAAACTCTTGACACTATCCTGTGTCAACACTGGTGTTAATGAGAGTATGGTATGTAGCCTACACAGTCAAAAAACAGCAGGACATTGCTGTAGCTGTGCGGCGTTGAAAATCTGGCTGGCTGCTTTTCTGGCAGGAGAGCCAACTATGGCTTGTCCCCTCCCCTATACTTAGCAACAAAGCGGGGTCCTGACGAAAACAACGCTTACAAAGGCAGGAGTGCTTCCTTCCTAGCCTTCACTTGATAGAAATAGGACAACAAATCTGTAAAATAGCCGATACGCATATAATTTGCCAGATCATTATAATATCTTATAATAAAACTAACATCTAGGCTAAAACAAGTGTAGGCTAATTTGCTATTTCAATTGCCCAGAGACTCCATTAGGGAGGTAATAGGTCAACGTATTTTGATCAACCGTGACGGCTTCTGTTGCTTTAAGGGGGGCGTGAGCCCATATAGGTAGTCGATAGGTTTAGGTTAAATCGATGATACAGACCACCATCCAATCTTAGCTAACTATATTTCTACCATTGTAGACTGTAGGCTACTGCATTTGAGCTGTTTTTCGTTTTTACCGTCTGTGTCGTGACGATAAAAACAATGGGAGGTAAGGCACTATACATTTTACTATTATTATTTCTATTATCTATAATGTTTGATGCGCCCATTCATATAGATGCTAGATATGATGCATGTGATGTGCGAGCTCATAATAATATTTTCTATTTGACAGAGGCCGAGACGCGTCAGAAATTGCTGCGCAATGTGAAGAAAGAGGTGCGTTACAATATGTTCTGCATCGCTTCTTATAGTTTTACTAACGGGCGGTGGACCTATAAACTATAAGCATGGACATATATGCATATTATAGCAAAACATTTTATAGGAATTTGCCTATAGCATACGTTTTGCGCGCTGTACATTTTTATATGTTCTTTATTATTATTATGATGATGATGATGATGATGATGATGATGATGATAATGATGATGATGGTGGTGGTGGCGATTATTTAGAATCCAAGAAGAAATCGATATTAAATCCCAGAGATAATTTTTTGTCTCTGTCTCTGGCGTAGTAGCCTATGGCCACTACCAACCCCTCAGGCCTGGCTGAACAAATGCATACTTCAACAACACCTATTGCACAGAAAACAGCTGCGTCTTTCAAATCCCGTCGACAACAACATTTTAAGGACGTGGCTTTGTACATGTGGAATACATTTTTTTCCACTGACATATTTCACTTTACGCGGCACGAGCCACGTAGGCCTGTATGTAATTTCTAGGTGCTACTCTATACGGCTGTTAGTCTATTTCTAAAAAAACAAAAAGCATAAACAAGATTAAACGTCTTCACAGCAGATGTTAGTCTCAGCCCTCTAATATTGACAACAACACACCCCCCCCCCCCCCTCCCTTCCCACACCCTTTCCCGTTATGAGCACAAACAGGATGTTTTATTTATCACTGGGAGGGATAACTTCATGGTTGCAGTCACCCGTGTGTGACTCACTCACTGCCTGTGTGAAACATCACATTTCCCCTTGGTATGGTACCTGCTTTAGGCAGAGTCTGGACATATGAGAGTGGAGTATTATTGCAATTATTATTGGGGTATTATTGTTTTTATTATTATTGGAAGCACAATAAGACACTGATATGGTTTTGATAGATACATGTACTGTAGATTGTACGTAGGACTGCTCAGTGCAATGGATATTGAGGTGAATCAGCAATAAGATAACATAAAAACATTATTAATCAGAGGGGAAAATCTGTATTTGCAGCAGACAACAGCATCAACCAAAAACATATCAACTATAGGTGTCAGTATAATGTTTTATTGTTTTTTTTTTTGTTGCTGTCATGCATGATCTAAAGGTGCTGCTGCTTTGAGGTGGCAGGATTCGTGGCCTATTAGACTCCAACAGCAAGGAAGATGGCCAATATCAAATCATTAATTAAAATGTAGAAGTAAAACTTTGTCTAGATATGGAAATTCACAAGCCTTATGTTCAAACAGGAGCCAACATGCACAAAAGTTAACTGTACATTTTCTAACCTCACTTGATGAATATTTTGTTGATTTGTTTAATCTTGAGGAAAATGTGGATATTTCTTAGAATTGTTACTGATGTTTACAAGCTTTTCTTAGCATTTCTTTGCTAGTTTTTCATGGACACTGAACCCAGAATGCACAGTAATGTGTGTTGGTTTTGACTGACACGTTTCCTCTCAGGTGAAGCAGATTATGGAGGAGGCAGTAACAAGAAAGTTTGTCCATGCAGACAGCAGCCATATTATATCTTTCTGTGGTGAGTGTTACATGTGTAGCTGCCTACCTACATGAACCAACACCCAAATTGTTTTTGCAAACACAATTCTCATTAACTTACATAATAAATAATACATGTGCAATAACACTTTAAGATTTACCATCAGTGTGTTTGTTGTTAATAGTAATAGACGTTGTTGGAATCTGGGTGGTTTTCCTAACACCAGCTCCTGCATGTTCTTTTATGGAGTTTAAGTAGAAGGAAACACATATTAGTGTACTTTTTTGTCTCTCCAGAATCCTTCAAAATAGCTTTAAGAGTTTCCTAAGCAAAACCCCTTGGAATCTAGCTATTTAAGAAATTATTATGAGAATGGAAGAAGAAGAGAAGCTATATTTTCAGAGTAGTTGGGTTTTTTCTTTGCAGTGTTTTATAAGTGACACCAGACACATTATATGGAGTTGAAATGCCAAGTCCTGTCACATAATATACTAGTGCAGTCTGTGTCTAGTAGTTGGAGTGATATAGCACAATTTAACGAGTGTGTTAAAGCAGTATTCAGTTAAGGCCATGTTTAATAAAAAAAAAATGTTCCATTTCAATTTTAGGATAGAACAACATCTTTAGATATATTATAAAGTTGAACATTTTATTATAGCTCTCACACACACACAGACATAGTGTATGTACTACAGTATACATATTTAAACAATACAGTAGACCTACAACGATTGCTTGCCGCTGGCCATGTCAGTATCTCTGAAAAATCATACAAATTCATCTTCAGGAAAAAGATTGCAAATGTATTGCTCTGTTACCTCAGTACAGCTTGCAAAACAGCTTGCAAAACAACTTGCAAAACAACTCTAATCTGTGAGCTACTCCAATACAAACACAAGCCACTTTGGAGAAGAAGGTTGAAGGTATCTCTTTTTCTTTAAGATATTTTCGGTTTAAACATCTCTTAAATGGTGATGTAGGCCTACATACCGTGCACGCACAGTTTCGCAACATAAGTATGAGGGTACGGTCACACATACGCAAATTTGACAGTAGCCGCACATTCACTTCTATTCTCACTGAGTGGCAAATAAAACATTAGCTTCCTGTGGTGAAGCAATTTCGCATCTTCATTGTGTCTAGAGTGCAACACGGATGAACTCAACTTTGATGCAGCCTCAACAAGTGTGTGGTTGATGGCTGTAATTGGCTGTAGTTTTCTTAGCGAGGCAGGATGGAATGGAGACTTTGTTAAATCATTTCACATAGGAGGGCGGCTGTCGAGTTTTTCATTCACGTATGTGTGACAGTACCCTGATGAAGTCAGGGTACTTTTGGTACTGTTGGTTTCATTTAAGCCATAATATATCCACAAAAATATGGCCACTGTGTGGGTGTCCCTGCTTGCATGCGCTGGCTCGACTCCATGGTTCCCAAACATACACCAAGGTGCGTACTTTGCTCGTACCCTGTGATGACGCCACACAAGAAAATAAATGCGTTGCTGGGCTTTAGGGAACTAAAAAAATAAATTTACTCCACATTCAATAAAAAAAATTAAGATTTGTTTAGATCTTGTGTGGTGTTCAAGCAATGTTAATATGGTCTATACACTGTTCCTGTGTTGCAGGATTCCATCCATCCATCCATCTCCATCCGCTCATCCAAAGTCGGGTCGCGGGGTGTTGCAGGATTCATCTTGTTGAAATATTAGTCTTTTTTTTGTAGAGTTTCACGGAGGTTGGGATCCAATGCTATTGGTGCATTACCGCCACCTACTGTCCAGAGAAATGCTACTGTCTACATCAGGGGTGGGGAATCCTGGTCTAGATTAGTACTTGTGCATTATCGCCACCTACTGTCCAGAGCAATGCCGCTGTCTACATGGTCTAGATTAGAATGTAGCAGTCAGTCAGTCAGTAAGTCAGTAAGCTATATTTGCTCAAACATGTCAGACAAATTTACTACAGCATAGCAGAGAATTATACCATTGTCCATCAAACACGAGAATTGTGTTTTATCAGAAACAACGTCAATTGAAGTTGATCACATTTATGATTATTTATATTGAATGGAAGGATGTAGATATCAGTCAGGGTTTCACGAAAGTTAAATGTCTCTTTAAGATCAAATGAAGTCACACAATTTGCATCAGCTATTCCATCTGCCATTTTCATTCATCAATGACATGCATGGCAGATGGATGGATGGATGGTCTGTCAAACAGGAGGTACAGATTTCAAACGTGTCATTGTGATTCTATGTGATTCACACCTCTGATATCCTAGCAACAGTCTGCGTTTAGCAGATTTCAATCTATTTCCAGTCATCTGGGCTATGCAGAAGCCCTCTTCTCCTGTGTATACTCACTGAGACTTCAGGCCCCAAAGACAGAGCTGTAATTAGCTTGAAATAGTTAGAGTGGAATCTCATATTGTCATCTCAGCTAGTGTAATCAACGCTTTGTGCCTGTCTATGTATGTGGGTGTGTGTGTGAGTGTACGTGTGTGTTTGTCTGTGTGCATGCGTGTGTGTGTGTCTGGATGTCTGTGTGTGTACGTGGTGTGTGTGCATGTGTACGTGTGTATTTGTCTGCGTGTGTGTGTGTGTGTCTGGATGTCTGTGTGTGTGTACGTTGTGTATGTGTGTCTGTGTGTGCATGTATCTGTCTGTGTGTGTGTGTGTGTTTGTGTATGTTGTGTGTGTGTATGTGTGTGTCTGGATGTCTGTGTGTGTGTACGTTGTGTACGTTGTGTGTGTGTGTCTGTGTGTGCATGTGTCTGTCTGCCTGTGTGTGTGTGTGTGTGTGTGTGTGTGCGTGCCTGTCTCCCTGCAGCTGTGGTGGAGGCCTGCCTGCTCCATGGGCTGAAGCGGCGTGCTGCAGGCCTGCTGTGCGGCAACAAGGTGGCGGCTCTGTTCATGAAGCTGGGCAAGAGCTTCGGCCCCGCCGGAGAGCTGTGCCTCAAGGTCCAGCAGCTGGAGCAGCTCGTGGTGGAGACCAAGTGAGACGCTGGCCTGGCCAGCTTAAGTCGCGTACACACACACAGCACACGTTAAAGGCAGGGTCAGTCATTCATGCTAACTTCCAACTCAAATCAAAACAGTGTCGCTCCGTGATCCTCCGTGCTGGCGCATCACATTGAAATGCATAGTGAAGCAAAGCGTAGTGCTACGGCTTTGTTGATACGAGCAGTGTTCGCCACTTTGTTTATGTTCCTATTTACAGAGCCAGGTCTGTGTAGAAGTATCAGATAATTTTTTTCAGCACAGAGAACAGTAAACTAGCGAAATGTGAGGAGATATTTGTTGAATTTGACAAAAAGTGTATTATCTTACATTTGCTTGCAATAGTGACTATATCTTTAAGAATATGTTAATTTGAAAAACGTTTTTTTGCCAGATATTATTTATGTGTGTGTGTCTGTGCAAGTGGGTGTTATTTGTTATAACAGAGTTGGGAAGGTTACTTTTTTAATACATTTACTAGTTACCAGACTAAAATTATAATCAGTAATGTACTTTTTGGAATACAGCCTACAGTCTGTCACTTTTGGTGAAATCTACGGCAAGTTACTGGTTTAAACTAGTGCTGGAACCTCCGGTGCTGAGATATGAATAACGCGGGCATGCCAAAACATGCAGTTCATCGAATGGCCACTTGAGGCTGGCTACAAAAGGGAGTCAATCCCCATAGACTCCATGTTAAAATGTCAGACTTTACAGCAAAAATAAACATGTTTACAGCCGGGTTTTAAAAAAAAAAAAAAAAAAAAAAAAAACGGTTTTGGTCTCCATTCATGATATCTGTACGGGTGGGAAGGAGTTATTTTATAACTCAACAGCTAAAAATATATTAGCCATATTTGTATCCAATTATAATGTATGGGGGGCATTACAAGCGGAGGGAGGTACCTCAATGATGGCCACAGCCAGAGCCATCACATCGCGGTTCACATTCAAACCCGTTCTTGCGAAAAGCTATGGGTGACATCACAGAGGGTCTGTCCATTTATATATACAGTCTATGGTGACGTCAGAGGGTTTGTCCATTTATATATACAGTCTATGGGTGACGCCACAGAGGGTTTGTCCAATAGAGTCTGTGGTGCTAACCAAGAGTATCTTTACATGTGGTCCTGCAGCAAGCAGAACAACGCCCCTCAGAATAATGAGCGCAGTCGGCAGTCCAGGATGCCTAACCTCCCACCTCAAGCACAAAAGCACCTGTGGATCCGCACAGCTCTGATCGAGAAGCTGCTGGATAAGATTGTTGTGTATCTGGTGGAAAACTCCAGGTAAAGCCTACTGTCATGGCCCAGTATGTTAAAGAGCAAGATTTTAAAAACATGATTAAAGTGTAACTGCACCCCAGCTCTGAGCCTGACTCCACACACTGCACAACTTTGAAATATGCAAATACGTAGTCAATGAGCTGAGTGAGCGGAGGGGAGGGGCCACCATTATTAATTAACACCAACTGATTTTGATGGACCAAGTATATTGTCGGAAAACAGCAAGGATTCTAAATGAATATGACGTGTAGAGCCATTTTCAGACCATAAAATACAGATTTTTATAAAAACGGGAATTTTGTCACTATTAACACCAACATTTATGTGTCTCGTGATAGTTCAGTCCAATCATTTAGTTTACAGTTCAAAAAATACAATGTAGGGTACAGTTACACTTAAATTATTTCTCGACTGTGTTTTATAATACTTACTTAGCTATTACTGCATTATAGTGTGTTGGTTATGTGGGGCATTGACGTCTTTATATGATCTATGTGGGATCTATGGGATGCTTTCCAACAGTTCTTTCTATGAGAAAGAAGCAATGCTGATGGATCCTGTGGACGGCCCGATCCTCGCGTCTCTGTTGGGTACGGAAACGTCTCTTAATTACTCTGAGAAATCAGACCTTACCTTTGCTAAACCTTTACCTCAGAAAGATAAGGGAATGTTGCAACTGAGGACATACAGTATTATTAGTAAGTCACCCCGAAGCGTTATGAAGGACATGATGATGCAGGAGGCTAGATAATATTAGGTATGTATCTCAGTATCGCGTGATGTCTTTGCATTTATGGCAATACTTTCATTGACATAAATGTAAATTAAACATTCAATTACCATAACTTCTTAAAAACAAAAGAGAGAAAAGAAAGTAAATGAATTCTTAGTCTTTTTTTCTGATCATACAGATGCATTCTTCAGATGGTTAACAAAGATACACAAGGTTATATTGTGACCTTCCTTAATCTCTCTTCCTAATCTAGACGTTAGTGTATCCCTCAGTTTGTGCAATAGCAACATTGTCCTCTAGGTGTTGCAGTGAGAGGCTACGAACATGGATAACTCTTAGAGGATACAGGTCATAGAGTCACTAGTAGCTAGTGTTCACTAGATACAGTGTGTTAACCAGCTACAGTGTGTTAACCAGCTAGTGTGTTCACTATACAGTGTGTTCACTAGATACAGTGTGTTAACCAGCTA
The DNA here is from genome assembly GCA_027564635.1 of Typhlichthys eigenmanni. Classification (NCBI taxonomy): domain Eukaryota; kingdom Metazoa; phylum Chordata; class Actinopteri; order Percopsiformes; family Amblyopsidae; genus Typhlichthys; species Typhlichthys eigenmanni. The sequence continues at coordinate 22,223 of JAODUK010079091.1, read as the reverse complement.
CAGTGTGTTCACTAGATACAGTGTTAACCAGCTACAGTGTGTTCACTATACAGTGTGTTCACTAGAT